>CM061228.1:9715117-9991863 GCA_030844895.1 Ambrosia x helenae
CCTCGAATTTTCGCTCAAAAGTTCCATATATATAGTATTCGTATTAGCAATTTTTTGGTTATAAAAGGTTTTCGACCCCCGAAACTGGTTTTCAACCCCCGGTGAACTTCCGACCCCGAAGTTTCGGGTACAAGATTCGCTACTGCTAGCATACAGGGGTATGTTTGGCAAGGAGCTTAAGAGTTTTTAGGAGCTTCAAGCTTTATGCTTTTAAGAAAAAACTATATACTCAATAAAAAGTCTTGTTTGGTTGAAGAGCTGGGAGCTTTTAGGTTAGGAGAAAAAGCTCTATAGTGAAAAGCTACTAATACTAGCTTTTAAGAAAAAACCACATACTTGATACAAGTTTTTAATTAGTATAGACACAAAATAACCATTCTATTTTAAAAATAAAATAACAAATTCTTTTTCTACAAGCTTTTAATTTATATCTATTTTGGTCATTTTATACATTTTATTAAAAGCTCCAGCTACTCTGCTAAACACCAAAATATATTTAAAAAGCTTCCAGCTACCAGCCACCAACTAGTTTTGCCAAACATACCTAAGTTCACAAACCCGTGATTGAGTCTGCCATCCCATACCACTTCCCATGAGAACCATGGTACGCCAAGCCATTTAGCTTACGCCCAATGTTTCGTCTTTAGATTGGTCCAACTTGATGTTTATTTCGATTTCAATCTTTGTTAGTCGAATTATTTATATGTGTATTTGCGCATTTGTTCTTTCTAGTTTTTGCTAAAACAACATTAATGTAGTAAAATCTATATCTATATCTATATCTATATCTATTAATCTATACATCTAATAAACTAAAGTCCATGAGGACACTTGGCACTCCCACATTCATCCTCAATTGTGTAGCCAATCATATTGTGCCAAGTGTCTCATTGTGGGAATTTATAAAATTTTTCATTAAAAAAAAAAAACAGAAAATATAATATACCCACATAAAATACACGGACATAACAATCTTCATTATCATCGCCTCCTCAAACAAACCCTTCCAAACCCTAATCAGAGCGATAAACGGCGATTGAACCAATCATTCATCTCCAATCTAAGGTAATCTCTATTTCATTCAATCCATCTTTATCCCTCATTTTCACTGTGTTTTTTTTTTCGTTTTTTTCTAATATCTTTGTCGATTGAAGGTTTCTTTTTCCCTGTTTTCATTCTATTTGATTATTTATGTTTCGATTTGTGTGTTATGTTACGACAAGAAAACCTTGGTTTGCCCTTAATTAGGGTTCTTGATTGTTTGATTAGGTTTCTTGATTGTTTGATTAGGGTTCTTGAATGGATATGGATGGACTCAGACAGTGTTTTTTTTTTATTTTGACATTGATATTGTTAGGTCAAACTTAGGTTTTCAGAAGATTAGATTGATGTTGTTTTGATGCAAGTTTGTATGAACATTGTGAATATGACTCGATTATATAAAGATTTCAATTTGGGATTTTCATACAAAGTTTTTCACTAAATATACTTTCAGTGACATTAATCTGTTTAAAAAAATTAATAGGTTTTAAGATTTTTCAGATTTGTCATTTATGTATTCATCTAATGATGCAATTTTAGGTATATGATATCATGTTTTAATTTGTTTTTACTGATAATACAGGTGGTTTAAAGGTCGTCTCAGAATGGTTTTGGATTTTGGGTTAAATCAGAGGGCAGAGAACGTGTATGTATGGTAAGCGACCTTTCTTATGCGTTAAAAATCCGTTGGTTTTAATATATGTTCATTGATCACTGCACAGTATACATTAATTTATAATCAACTGTTTTTGGTATTGATTTGTAGGCCTTGCCCGGCGAATATAAGGAATGGATTACTAAGTATGGATTCCCTACTGGCATGACCAGAATTCATACTTTAGATGAGAGATCATTCGAAGTTAAAGTGATGAATATCGCTGGGAAATGGTTTTTTTACAACGGGTGGAAGCATATGATAACCACACTAAATTACCCAAGTGGTTGTCACTTTGTTTTTGAGTTCGAAGAAATGCTCAACTGTTTTAATATGTATACTTTTCATCAGGATGCCATAGCTGCACCGGGCAAGTATTTCTACTGCAAACTTGATGACCCACTCAGTGATCTGAATCGCCTGGTATGTTTTTTAAATGATGTGTAGAACCATGACATAACGCCTTAAATACATTAATATGTAGTAATGTTTCAACATTGTTTTTCAACTTTCCAGCATATAAGTGCCTTCGTTCATCATGGTTTGTACAATCGAAACCCTCTATGGAACCGATTATGGTTAGCTCATTTCCAGGTAATCTCATGTATATAATTATTTGTTAGATAATAAGACTTTTTTAAATCTTGATGTTCATAATGATAACAGTGGTTAGATATTCATCTCCTTTGCAGGGCATGTTTTCCAGATCCAACTTGAATACGATGGTGATGAGATTTTCATTACCCAGGGATGGCCGTACATGAAACAGAGGTTTAAGATAACAGCAGATCATCTGATGGTGTTTGAAATTTACAACGAGGTTTGTTTGTCGATTCTAAATTTCAATAAATATCATTAATTTTGTTTGAGATTTAGATCATTAATTTGTACACTTTTCATGTGTTTCATTGTAAAATTAACAGAAAACATTGGAGTTGTCCATCTTTGAGAAAAACAAGCTGACCCTGCCTCCGGAGTTGTGGGAGGACGTTGAACAGCCCGAGGATGATCACCATAATCAGGAGGAAATAGTTGTGGTTTCTGATGATGATGGAGAAGAGTATTCAGATGAAGATGATATGGAAACTGATGATGATGAATCTGGATCGGATGAAGATGTATCCGATATAGAAGATTGGGCCGTTCCAGTTGTGTTTGTAGTTGACAAGCATTTTGTAAGTATTATATGTTAAAGCAATATATTATAATCATTTTGATGCTAAATAAACCTTTTTATAACAAATTTCATGTATGGTTATTTGTTTTAGCGGATGAAGACACAATGGGCGAAGGCCAATGGCTTGAACAGGCCGCGCTCATTGACAATTAAGGATGGTGAGCAAAATAGCTGGGGTGTTTCTGTAGGTATTGAAGACAGGGGATCGAGTAAGCGTTTTTACATCAAAGGTATGTCTGTGTTTGTTGCTGACAATGATTTGCAGGCTGGTGATCAGGTGCATTTCCGTTGGTTTGAAAAACGAGGTCTGTTCAAGCTCTCTAAAGTAGTTAGGGTTGATGGTAATTAGGACGGGAGGCAGTGGGTAGTTTTTTGGATATAAATCACATACTTTTGGTCCTAAGTCGTGGTGGTTTTTGGTTCAATATAGTGGTTGTGGGTAACTCTTAACACGATGGTTATGGTCGTTTTTGGGATGATGATTAATGTTAGTGGTCACATACATTGATTTGTTTTTTGTGTTGATATGTGTTTTGAAAAATATATTTGTGTTATGGTTTGTATTTACGACATATGATCTTCTATGGTTTAATAGTTGTTAGCAATAATTTGGGAAATATGTTTTTTTTAGAATTAGGTAAATATGCTTAATATGATGTGTTTGCTATAATGAGAACTAAAATTTAGACAACTTTAGATTTTACAAATTGACTTTGTTAATATTGTTGATTAAAACTTAAATTTGGTAAATTAAATTACATTAACATTAAACATTCTGATTATTAACATACTTAAATTTCGTAACTTTGACTTTTTATTTGAAAAATTCCCAAGTTTTAATATCTTCCATTTTAAAAGAAATATAGATGTTTTTTAATATTTTAAAGTCAAAAGTAATTAATAATTTTCAAATTCAAACCGTTTTATGTTGAGAAACAAGATTTTTGGAAAGACAATCAATTAACGATGTGTAATTGACTACTTTTTATGGTTTCAATCAACCTATAATTTGTCTTTTTGACATCCTAATTTATGGCGTTGACTTTTTTCTGTTAAAATAGTGTTGCTGTGTAACTGTTACCACCTTGGTATGGTTGTTTTTGGGATTGTGATTAACTGTTATTGGTTACATACATTGGTGTGTTATACCTGTTGATATGTCTTTTGAGAAATAGATTTATGATATTCTTTTTTTTTAATACATATGAATGCTTATTAACAAAGTCAACCGTTTTATTTGAAAATGTTAAATTTTTCGAATAACATTTAAAAAAAAATAAAACGTTTTTTAATATTTTAAACTCACAAGTAATTAATAATTTTCAAATTCAAACCGTTTTATGTTGAGAAACAAGATTTTTGGAAAGACAATCAATTAACAATGTGTAATTGACTACTTTTTAGGTTTCAATCAACCTATAATTTATCTTTTTGACATCCTAATTTATGCCGTTGACTTTTTCCTGTTAAAATAGTGTTGCTGTGTAACTGTTACCACCTTGGTATGGTTGTTTTTGGGATTGTGATTAACTGTTAGTGGTTACATACATTGGTGTGTTTTACCTGTTGATATGTCGTTTGAGAAATAGATTTATGATATTCTTTTTTTAATACATATGAATGCTTATTAACAAAGTCAACCGTTTTATTTGAAAATGTTAAATTTATCCAATACCATTTTAAAAAAAAAAAGAAAACGTTTTCTTTTTATTTTAAACTCACAAGTAATTAATAATTTACAAATTAAAAAAGTTTTAATTTGACAAACAAGATTTTTGGAAAGACAAAAAATTAGTCTTTGACTTTTTTACAATAAGATTTAAGAAACAACATTTATTTTCATAATTTCGGAAACTTTGACCACTTAATTTGATTGAAAATGTATTATGGAAACCTTTAAACTTAATCAATTAGATTGTCATTTCATATTTTGTTTCTATTTATATAATCTATACTAAAAATACAACATTTCTTCCTTATTTATAATAGGTATACGAAATTATATATACATGTACAATTCAATCGATTATAATTCAATTTTTTTCTTCTACATTTCGCAGGTAGCATATACTACTTTAGGTTCTTACATTGTTTATTTATATATCACACGAGTACTAACATTTTTTAGTTCGCGGTTATTTGTGATAAATATTACACACGTGCAGGCAGATGGATCCAAATAATGTAACATTTTTGAATGACATAACATGGCGGCTGAGTAATTACACAATCAAAGTTAAGGTACTTAGGCTTTGGAAGAGAGCAAATCGAAAGATACCAGGTGAAACTCTTGCCATTGATATGGTTGTTTTGGATGAACAGGTTAGATTTGATATCATCAATTCCTTTGTCACATATATGTTACACAACTCGATTTAATATTTTCTGGTCAAACTATGTCTTCTAATTACATATTTTTACGCAGGGTTCTAAAATGCAAGCGATTGTGTGGAATAGATACATGAAGAAGCATGAAAAATTTCTACGTGAAAATGAAGCATATTATATCTATAGACCACAACTAGCGGATAACAAATCTGTTAAACACTTTTCTAAAAATGACATATTATCGTTTACTTTTGAAACAAATCTTACAAAGTGTAACAGATTTGATGGTAGCCAATATGGTTTTAATTTCTCTTCTTTTGAGTCTATTAAGTCTGGTAACCTTTCTCAGGAACAAAGGATTGGTAGTTTTCGAAACCTTAATCTTTTATATATTTTTATTCTTTTAATTTGTCTTCTTATTTATTAGTTGAAATAACATTTTAAATATTTTAGATTTCATTGGGTTTGTTGAAGAATGGAGTCCACCCGAGCCTATCGAAACAAAAGCTGGATTGAAAATGAAAATGAACCTACTCTTGATTGATCTAGAGTATGTGTTTCATTTTTCCTATTCATAATTTATTATCTCATAATCTTTCATGTTATATTCATTTCTCATTTGTACGATTAATACTTAGGAAGAAATGTTTGAAATTTATGCATGATCTAATAAAAAATGTATTGTATGTAGTGGGGTAAAAATGTCATGTTCTTTGTGGGATGAATATAGTGAGCAGATGTTTGAGTACATCAAGCAGAACGAAGCTGAAGTCCATGTTGTTCTTATTGTTCAATTTGGTAGCTTTACCAATTATAAAGGTTTGTCATTTCTTGCAATTTGTATTACATTTGACATTTTTATTACTTTTTTTAAAAAAATAACGCTTGCTTTTTTCTTTTTTTTTTAAGGTAATATAAGTTTGCAAAATGGGTTCAATATAACTCGCCTGTTTATCAACAAAGATATTGACGATATTCGTGCTTTTAAGAAAAGGTGATATGTTTAAATTATCCTGTAATTATTTACATATATCTAAATATTTGAGTTATTATATATATGTTATATTAATTTTTTTATTTTTACAGTTATATTGAAAAGTTTTTTTCTACGGAATCATCGTCTGTACAACGATCTCTTGGATCGTCTGGTAGTATGAATATTAATGATGAATTCTTGAATAAAACCCCTTTCAGCACTATTCGTGATCTTCCTTTGATAACAGAGGTAAGACTCAATTGATTTATCATATCATTATATACAAGTTTTATTTAAAATTCATTTTTTAACCGATTCCTGTTTCTTTTGTAGGTGAACAAACAGGTCATTGTTCTTGGAACCATTAAGGGTGTCGATGATAAAGATGAGTGGTATTATTTGGGATGTGAGCACTGTAATCACAAGGTGGAGCCGACCTTAAGTTTACCTGATGATAATGAAGAAACAGATGTTACTTCGTTTAAACAGGTGTTAGTTTGCCCCAATAGAGAATGTCCAAAGCACATCGTCTCTGCTGATCCAGTGTATGCTTTATCTTAAATATGTACATCTTAAAGTAAAACACTATTAAATTTGTTTAATAATATTTTGTAATTTGTAAATGTAGGTTCAAAGTACCTTTAAGGGTTCAGGATTTTACTGGTATTACATCCCTTACTTTGTTTGATCGTGAAGCAAAGAAATTGCTGGGAATGTCAGCAATGCAACTTTTAGAAAAATCTAAGCAGGTAAGTTGTTTATACTCAGTCCAAAACAAATTACTTATTTTGCTTTATATTATGTATGTCATTTGTTATTAAGGTTTCTGGTGAAGAAAAAACAACTCCAACTGAGTTTCATGCTCTTGAAGACAAAAAGTTTGCGTTCAAATTTAAAGTGGGTCAATTCAATATTGACAAGCACCTAGACGGATATAGTATACGCAAGTTTACGAATGAGTCATCGATACTTTCTTCACTAGAACAAAAGTTCTCCGATATTCAGGTTTTTTATTCCCGTCCTATATTCCTTTATAGGTTGATTTTATAAAAATTTATTATTGTTTTACTATATAATCTGACACATACAAATCCTTTAATGTTTTTAGGTGGATCAACCTGGATTTGAAAGCTTGGATGGAGTTGAATCGTCTACACAAAATGCAGTCTCTCTTAAGGTTCTTTTCACCTATTAAATCACTCCCGCAATTAAATTTAAATTGCTACTATTATCAAACTTTTTACCTTTCATTTACTTTTGTAGGATTCTGTTGGAGATAACAACACTCCAGAATCATCTTGCAAAGTTAGTCTGGTCCATGACGAGCAGGAAGTGAAGCGTAGCCTCGACAAAGTTTACGGTCTAGAAGATGATGCAAGTGAGTCTACTACCAAAGTGCGTAAGGGTGATAAGAAAGTTTGCACGGACAAATCAGTTGAGATCCCCCTGTTGATCCCAAAGCTTGAAAAATAAGAACATTTATCCGTTTATTTGCTATTTTTTTTGGGGATTTTTTTCTGAATGTTTGTTTATGGTTTGAGACAATTTGTTTTTTATTATGGTTTGTTTGATGTTTGCTACTATTTTTCATTTGAATTAATTGTTGGTTTGAACATTTATGTTTTTTTCCTTACCTTTGGCAAATAATTGTTGCGTTGTTGAATAAATTTTAATTATTTATACGTTATGTTGAATTGTCTATAAGAATCATAACATTATTTATAGGTCCACCTATATATAATTAACATTTTTTTATCATATTTATATTTTTACAAACAATTTATCAAACATAAAGTTCTAATACATTCAATAACATTATTCAACAAAATATGACTAATATTTAATTATATTCCATTTTTACAAACAAATTTTTTTAAAAAAATTTTTTAAGTTACTTTAATATAAAATTCTAAGTACTATAACGAAAGATTATGTTAAAATTACAAAGTTGCTATAGTACAATTAATTTAAACAAGTGTATTGTAATTACATACTTAATAAAAAAAACATAAAAAATACTAAATATAATTAAGTTGACTTTTTCGTTTACTTTAAAATTTAAATAGTATTTCTTTAATAATGGTAAGTATTTAACCTTATTAATAAACATTTTTAATTAAAAATTCTTTGTAATTACACACTTGCTAAAAATAAAAAACGTTACATATCCATAAATTCAAATTTTCGAAAAATTTGAATTGTAATTACACCAAAAAATTCAAATCCTGAAATTCCTTTAATCATGGTAAGTAATTAACCATATTAAATAAGTTTTGACTAGAAATTTAATTTTTAAAAATCTATAAAACCCTACTACTATAAATCAAAGCAACACGTTTCATATAAAGGAATCCATTCAGTCTTACAGACAAATCAGAAGACTCAAATATTCAAGAGTTCATCTTTGCTTTTTTCTGTTTTCTCTACTTTCTATCAAACAAGTTGAAGGTAAGTAATTCTTTTATTTCAATATTACATGTTTTCGCATAACATGATTATCTACATGTTTTTTCTCTACTGTTCCATCAAAGAAGTTGAAGGTATGTAATTCTTTAATTTCAATATTACATATTTTCGCATAACATGATTATCTACATGTTTTGTTTAGTTCGCATAACTTGATTATTTGTACTTTATGTTGATTTATAATATATTGTTAGTTAAGTATTATGTATCGTTGAATGTTTACATATATATAAACCTATCATCCATAATTTTAAGTTTGTTTATATTTTGTTAAACTCTTATAATGCATTTTATGTAGAATTGCATCCTTTTAGTTGAAATGGGACGTAAAAGACTATCTAACAGTTCGAATGGTAATTTTTTTGGCATAAATATACAATGTATTTCTATTTGTATTATTTTTTATTTGTCATCTAATTTTTCGATTTTTTATAAGGTGATGACAAACGAACGCCATTATCTAATATCTCAAACGGTACACTTATTTCGTAGTTATATATGTCTTTATTTATATTATCGTTTACTTATGTAACTAATACATAATTCTTCATAGTTATCTCCCATGAAGAAAAAGTTAAGCACGCGGCCGAGTGTCGTAAATATAGAAAATTACAACTGGATGCAAAGAGATGCAAGGTGAACAATCATAATAATGGAATTCAAAATGTGCCGCCAACTACAATATTTAATCGTTACTCCGTTGAACGTTCCAACCATTATATTCAGCAAAGCTCATCTTTCCAAAGTACATTGAATGTTTCTACACCCGGTAAACCAACGAATAACACTTTTTACTTTTAAGTCTTTCTATACAGTCTGAACTACCATTCCACATTTATAATTTAAGTCAATTTTATTTGTTCGTCTATTTTTATAGGACAATTGCAACAAAATCCTTTGTTTAATTTATCAAATGGTATTTTTATTTATTTAAACTACATGTTTTACTGTATACGAATATCCTATTTTCTTATTGATTTCATTATAAAAACTAATACTATTTCATACGTTGTTTCTACGCTTGAAGTCAATAAAAATATTGCAACGGAGTGTCCAAAATCCAGAAAACTACAAATGGATTCTAAGAGAGTCAATGCTAATCAATGTCAAAATTCAAACTCATCAACATCCAGAAGTACTTTAGTTTCAATCGATATGCCATCCTTTAGATCAACCTTCAACAACCCATTTAACGCATCCTTTTCTGGTAATAAATTTGTATGACATTTAAATATTCGATAGCTTTACTTTTTAAATTGATGACAAATTTTTTACTCTAACACTGTCTCTTTGTTATTTCATTATGTATTATCAGGTTCCACACAAAGAACTCCTTTGTCCAATATTACAAACGGTATCATAATTCTATGTTATACAAGTTTTATTTTTACATTAGTCCTTTATTTTAACATTAAACGTTCATTGAATATACAAACTGATATTATTTTTATCCATAGTTTCCGTGCCTGAAGTCCAAAGACAAAAATCTGCAGAGTTACGAAACGTTAGAAAAGCACAACTTGATTCAAAAAGACGTAAAGTTGGTTCTGTTAGTAGACCTCGAAAACAACCCACTGTTGCACATGAGTGTTCAAATGATGACACGCTAAGAACTCCTACTTATCCAACCCCATCTGGTGCAATTTGCTTTGTGTCGATTAATGTAATGAATTTCTGAATCTTATTAATACTAACTTTTAAATGTTATTCTTAATTACAGGTGGACTTACTGATGTTAATACGGTCTCACTTGCATCATCTTCTGCTCAAAGAGAACCGATTAATACATCAAGGAATAATCGACGTTGCATCTCACCTGTCCGAATGGTTAGTTTGTCTGACGAAGAAAATGTGGAACCTCAAACAATTGAAGGCTTGCAATTTAAGGGTGTCTCTAAAGGTAAATATTAAATTTACAAAACATTTAAAAGCCTTTTTTTTTCTTTTATAAGTTAATTTTATTTTATTTATTCTGTTTGCAAGATTATCTGGATCATGGTGATCAAACGGTTGTATGTCAAATGTGTAATGCAAAATTGTGGAGGTCAGAAGCTATTAGAAGCGTAAATGTTGGTGGAAGAACAAGCTATATGCTATGTTGTGGTTATGGAAAGGTACAACTTCCAGATTTCAAAGAGAGCAATTTAGATTATCAGAACCTTTTCAAGAACATAGAATTAAAGAGCAAATATTTCTTAAAGCACATTCGCCGCTTCAATTCTATGTTTTGTTTTACTTCAATGGGAGGGAAGGTTGATTCAAATATCAATAGTGGAAAGGCTCCCTTCATATACAGAATAAGTGGTGAGAATTATCACACGATGGGTGGTCTTCTTCCTTATGATGGTTCGAAACCGAAGTTTTCGCAGTTATATATATATGACACTGAAAATGAAGTTTCAAACCGAAAAAACATTTATAGGTAATATTCTAAAAATTTTATTCTACTTTTTTTTAGCCCTGTATATAAATTTTAATGTATTAAAAAAAATTTTACATTCATTTCAGTAAGGAAAAGGAAAAGTGTAAGGATATTTCTGACCTCCTTGACATTGAAATCATTCAGTACCTGAAGTCGATGTTAGACTCAAATAATGAGCTTGTGAAAAGTTATAGGAGTGTACGGGATCGATTTCATGAAAATCCTGAAGTTACCCTTAAGTTGCGTCTTATTGGTAGGAGAACTAAAGATGGCCGAACATACAACCTACCAACTTCGTCAGAAATCGTTGCTCTTATTTTTTCAGACAATGATGAGCAGCTTGACAATAGAGATATTGTCGTGGAATCAAGATCAGAGGGACTTCAGCGTATATCTGAACTTCATCCGTTGTATCTAGCCCTGCAGTATCCATTGCTTATTCCGTTTGGAGAAGAATGTTATAGGGTTGATATACCACATAGGGAAGAGAGGAAATCTAAAAAGAAGGTCGATTCAAAGTGTTCAATGAGAGAGTATTTTGCATATCATATTCAGGACAGAGTTGGTAAGTTCTCATTGATTTTGAATGCAAGGCGGCTTCTTCAACAGTTTTTGGTTGACGTTTATACAATGATTGAGAGTGAGCGCTTATTTTATGTCCGTTTCCAGCAAAGTAAACTTAGGTGTGAAACTTATACTAATCTTCAAACGTTGAACCAAAATGGACCTACTGACTTGGCAAAAGTAGGGACACCTGTGATTTTACCCTCTTCTTTTACTGGTGGTGCACGCTACATGAGGGAAAATTATCTTGATGCAATGGCTATTTGTAAAAGGCATGGATACCCTGATTCTTTTATTACAATCACATGCAATCCAAAATGGCCTGAAATTAGACGGTTTCTTAAAGACAAGAAGACAAATCCAGAAGACAGGCCAGATATTTTAGCTAGACTATTCAAAGTTAAGCTAGACTCAATCATGAAAGATTTACGTGAAAAAGCACTATTGGGCAAAACTTCAGCAGGTAAAATTCATTACCAAAAAAAAACTTCCAATATATATTCATATATTAGCATCTTTATTCACTTATACTAATACAATTTTTATTTGTTGTTTCTAAATAGTAACGTGTTTTATTAACTAACTTTCTAACTATATTGTTTTACTTTATGTTTCAGCGGTCTATACTATAGAGTTCCAAAAACGTGGACTGCCCCATGCTCATATCTGTTTGTTTCTTAAAGAAGCCAGTAAGCTACCCACAATTGAACACGTTGATCGTTTTGTTTCGGCTGAAATCCCTGATAAGAATCTTGATCCGGAGTTGTTTAGTCTTGTGAGTGACTTTATGATGCATGGACCATGTGGACGTGAATATCCGAACTGTCCGTGCATGCTTGACGGTAAGTGCTCCAAGAAATTTCCAAAGAAGTTTTCTCCTGCTTCAACGTTAGATTCAAATGGATATCCGGTTTATAGAAGAAGAGAGTCAGGGATATTTGTTGAAAAAGGAACTGCTACGTTAGACAATAAACATGTGGTCCCTTATAATGCAAAACTTTTAAGGCGTTACCAAGCTCATATCAATGTTGAATGGTGTAACCAGGCTGCTTCAATTAAGTATTTATTTAAATACATTAATAAAGGACCTGATATGGCTAAAGTTGCTTTTGTAGAAGATAATGGAGAAGGTGAAGAAGTGATGCAAAAAGATGAAATCAAAAAAACATTTTGATTGTAGGTTCCTTTCAGCATGTGAAGCTTCGTGGAGAATATTTAAAAATGAAGTGCATTATAGATACCCTCCAGTTATAAGGCTTCCATTTCATCTGCCCGGTGAGCAAAGTGTTGTATATGGTCCAAAAGAAAATATTCAAAATGTGCTCGACAAACCAACGGTGGCTGCAACAATGTTTCTAAAATGGATGGAACTGAACCGAAACGAAGCTGTGGCACGTGAACTAAGTTACATTGAAATCCCAAGTAAATTTGTCTGGAAAGAGGAAGAAAAAAAATGGGACTTTCGAAAGATGGGTAAGGCAATTGGTCGTGTTCACATGGTTAATCCATCTATGGGCGAGGCGTATTTTTTGAGAGTGCTTCTAAATAAAGTAAAAGGCCCTAGATCATTTGAGGAGATAAGAACGGTCAATGGAGAAATCTTACCAACATTTCGTGATGCATGTTATGCTCTTGGCCTCTTAGACGATGACAAAGAATATGTAGAAGCTATTGAAGAGGCTCATTATACAGGTTCTGGATATTCTCTTCGTAATTTGTTTGCGATGATGTTGCTGTCTAATACCTTATCTAGGCCTGAGCATGTTTGGGAAAAATCATGGAAGTATCTGTCAGATGGTATTATGCGTAGACACGAAGACGTATTCCAAATTGAAGGTAACAAATTTTAATTTCGAAATTTAATGAATTTATTTTTTTTAATGTCCCTTTTCTTTTAAATTGAATGTTCCAAACTTTTTCGTTTTTAGGTTTGTCTCTTCCTGATGAACAAATAAAGAACCTTACGTTGCTTGAAATTGAGAAACAGTTGCTTCGGAATAACTCAAGCCTGCGTAGGTTTCCTTCTATGCCTTATCCGGATAATGATTCGATATCATCTGCAAATAACCGTTTGATTCTTGATGAGCTGAATTATCAAGTAAGTACATTAGCTGAGGAATTTCATACCCATTCACGTTCTTTAACTGATGAGCAACGTTCAATCTTTAATCAAATCATTCATGCGGTTGATGGTAACAAAGGTGGGCTATTCTTTGTTTATGGTTTTGGAGGAACTGGTAAAACCTTTTTATGGAAAACATTGTCTGCTGCCATAAGATCTAAAGGACAAATTGTTTTGAACGTTGCATCCAGTGGTATTGCTTCTCTGCTGTTATCTGGTGGAAGGACAGCGCATTCTAGGTTTCGTATACCTTTGAATGTTACTGAACAATCATTGTGCGGTATAAAGCCAAATAGTGATATTGCTGATTTATTGAAGCAAACTAAGTTAATTATTTGGGATGAAGCTCCAATGATTCACAAGCATGCTTTTGAGGCACTTGATCGTACAATGAAAGACGTCCTGCAGTCAAATTCTTCACCTAATTCTGATTTGCCTTTTGGTGGTGATGTTATGGTTTTGGGTGGTAATTTTAGACAGATCCTTCCGGTTGTTCCAAATGGTAGTAGAAGAGATATTTTAAATGCATCAATAACTTCTTCTCCTATTTGGAATAGTTGCAAAGTCCTCACTTTAACAAAAAACATGAGGTTAACTTTAGGTAACAACACGTCTGAATCCGATGAAACAAAGGCATTTGCAAATTGGCTTCTTGAATTAGGTGAGGGTAAAGTTGGTGAGTCAATTCATGATGATGAGTTTGATGTTGATATTCCAGATGATCTTCTTATTAAGGGTACATCAGATCCGATTTCTAGATTAATTGACTTCGTCTACCCTTCACTTATCCAACTTTACAAAGATAAGGATTACTTTGGAGAACGAGCAATACTTGCACCTACAAATGAAGTCGTACATGATATAAATGAAAGGCTTCTTGCATTGTTTCCTGGAGATGAAGTCGAGTATCTGAGCTCTGATAGTATATGTCAGATTGAGAATGGTAATAACCGTTCACAGGAAGACTTATACTCTCCTGATGTCCTTAATGGTTTAAAAATTTCTGGGTTACCTAACCATCGTTTAGCACTTAAAGTTGGTGTACCCGTCATGTTGTTGCGAAACATAGATCAACAAAATGGTTTGTGCAATGGAACGAGATTACGAATCACCAGACTTGCAAAGCGTGTTATTGAAGCCGAGATCATATCAGGTGGAAACATTGGTACCAAAACTCTTATTCCAAGAATAAATTTGATACCATCTGATATCAAGATTCCAGTAAAGTTCCAAAGGCGTCAATTCCCAATAAGCGTATGTTTTGCAATGACCATCAATAAAAGCCAAGGACAGTCTTTATCAAAGGTTGGATTGTATTTAAGAAACCCTGTATTCTCACACGGCCAGCTTTATGTCGCATTATCAAGAGTTAAAAGCAGGGCAGGCGTGAAGTTACTTATACTGGATGCTGATGGGAAAGTGATGACTAAAACAAAAAATGTTGTTTATAAGGAAATTTTTAGCGATATTTGAATAACTGTGTATTCGTTGCTTTTAAATTTTAATAAAATGTTTCTACTTTATTTTTCTTATATGTTATACTACTCCAAATAATCGTACGTTGGTAAACTGCGTGTCAACGCGGGCAAATATCTAGTATATATAAAAGAATTGAACATTGATGACGTGGCGTGCAATGGTGCCTTCAACTTCTCCATGAAACTGCCACGTGGCATCATAATTGAAAGATTTTAATGTTTTTGAATTATCTTCTTTTTTAATTAAATTGAGTTATTTTAGGAAAAAAAGAATTTAAAAATAAATTTAAAATTTTATCTTTCATGTTTTATCCTATAATTTTTAAACGTTTATATCTTTTATATACGAGATTTTTTAAAGAAAAAAATTACACCAAATTAACGAGCGTTTTATTATCTTTCCAACGAGTACCATAGTGCTATATAAAAAATGGAGAAAAAATCGACTATTTTTTGTGGGATTTCGTTCATACAGGAAAAAAACACACAAAGTATTCATGTTATTCATTAATCATGTTTTTTTCTTTTAAACTAGGTTCTTATCCACGATGTTAAAAATCAGCCCAATCGCCATGTTATCATTGGAATTTTACTAGGTATACTTCATCAAGAGAAGCTAGGAGAAAAAATCGCGCAACACTGCAACACATGGTGTCACCTTATAGCAACGTTATTTTTTTATTTATTTAATTACAAGAGTAATAATTATTACTATTAGTATTAGTATTATTAGAATGGTTATATTTTTCAACTCTAGGACGCTCCCGGGAAGAATTGATAGTTGCTGACGTGGTGTTCAATGGTGGTCTCAACCATCTCTTGATTATGCAACGTGGCATAATGAAATGCAATGGTTACAACTTCCAACTTAAGTGTTTGTTTAGTTGACTAGGTTAGGAATTATAAGAGTCATTAGAATGTGAGAAATTAGAGAGATGTGATGAGTTTTTGAATAGTTACAGCTTACATAAGTGATTCTTAACATGATTACTGATTAGGTTTTAGATTAGGAAATATGAGTTATTACTGATTAGAATACTATGAACATGCAATGATTGAGAGATTTTGTGGTTAGTTAACTTGAGCCATTTGCAATAGGTTATCACGTAAAATTAGATTTTTCAACCCCGGAACCCTTCCGGGGTAATCAACTAGTATATATATATTGCAAAGGGATTAATCATACATGTCATACTCTTATGCAATCTCTCATTTGAGAGATGCCACATAGGATGTGATGTGGCAAGTGTAAACCAATTAAAAAAATATATGATTTAACCTAATCTATTATAATTTTTAACCTAATCTATTAAATACCTAATCTACTAAATCTAAATATTAAAACTTTATTATTTTTACTCTCATGTTTCCTCTCATAACTTTTAAACGTTAATATCTTTTATATACGAGATTTTTTAAAGAAAAAAATTACACCAAATTAACGAGCGTTTAATTATCTTTCCAACGAGTACCATAGTGCTATATAAAAAACGGAGAAAAAAATGACTATTTTTTGTAACCCGACAGGTATTGTGTCGGGTTTGGGATTAGTTTAAAAAAAATTGTGGGTTTGGGTTGGGTCTGGGATTAGGTGATACCCGACCCGATTACCCGAAACAACATACCCAAATACCCGAACTATATACCCGATCATATACCCATGAATTTTTTAACGCATCACATAACCCTTAGACTAATGCGTTCGATATTTCAATAATTAACCTTTTTTTCTTATTTCATGTTAGTTCTTTTTAGAATGATCGATTACAAACTTCCGAATTCATTTGTAATGGCACTAGATTTATACCCCGGCGCAGAGATTCGTTTTTTTTATATTTGAATATGATAACTTATGGTAGAGATTTGTTTATAATAATAATAATAATAATAAAAATAATAATAATAATAATAATAGTATATTTTATTATGTCATATTTGATATTTCAACCCGAGACGCTCCCGTGATAAAAACTAGTGTACTATATCGCCGTTAAGAAAACCAATCCGTTTTCTACAGCAAGTTAACCCTAAAAATATTATAAATCGTAATAATTAAGGATGATAATTTGACAATCTTAATTGATAAACTTAATAAGAGAAATGAATCATTTCTTAGGTTTGATGAAAGTGACAAATGGGTATCTAAGATTACGTTTGCTATTTTGAAAGAGATATATAAAGTAATACAGGTATATTTTTTTCTAGATTCTAAAAAAGACCCTGTGTCATGTAGTGACTAACGTTTCTTTTTATTATTTTATTATCAGTATTATTATTACCCTTACTAATTTATTATCGATATATAATAAAAGAAATTCTATTTTTTTTTCTAATATAACATTCAATAAAGTCATCATTCCTTTTGAGTGTGTCGCGTGACACTATGTATGATAATTAAAAAAAAAAAAAAAAAAAAAAAAAAAAAAAAAACCCTTGAGTAACACATGGCACCTTATTTCGCTTCAAAAGTCTTTTTTTCTCTCTTATGTTTCTCTACAATTTTTAAACGTTAATAGCTTTTGTATACGAGATTTTTAAAAAAAACAAATTATACAAAATTAATGAGCGTTTTATTATCTTTCCAACGAGTACCATACTGTTACACAAAAACGAAAAAAAATAAGATTTTTAGTGAGTTTTTGTTAATACAGGAAAAAAAACACAATGCGTTCACATAATTCATTAATGATGTCTAGGCACGCAGACTTGACTTGAGCAAGAGGTGCACACGTAAAATTAAAAATAGGTTTTATGAATTATCGAGTGTTGATCCTTTAAAAAAAAACTGAAAAACGCCTTATTCCTTTTTATGATACACTTATTTTGTAACTTGATATTAGATTTGTCCATCTCGAGACATTCCCAGAGTTTTCCATTAATGTAACAAAACATTGGTTTTTGTTTTATAATTTGCCACAAAAGTAAATGGGTTTAGTTTTTCTTTTATGGTTTTTCCTCGGATTTGGTTGTCGTTCAATTGTTACATAGCACATTGTTTGGTGCTCGTATTTGGTCCCCCCAGAGTTTTTTTGTTCTGTTTGGTAGCTACTTAGCACAGTGTCTGATGGTCATATTTGGTCACTTAGAGCTCGTTTACAAACCGAACAAATCAGCTCGTTTACAACCGAGCAGAAAATCAAACGAGCATTTTTCAAACAAATTTCAAACGAGCAACGAGCGATTTAATTATTGGTAATTTCATGGTATCTCATGCATTGCATTGTTAGTCATGGATTTTCATTTCAAATTTCTTCCCTTATACTTTCGTTACTTTTTTTTTCTTCCGTTAGACTATTAATAAGCTTTACTTTTCACCCCTTACGTATTTATAAAAATACAATATAACCCTTATAGTTTAGTTTAAATTCTTAATAGGGTTATTGGATTTAAATAATTCACAGGTTGGGCCATTGGTCGATAATAATCTGAACTTTAACGTTGGACCAGGATAATTCCAATTGGACATGTGGGTGTCAAAAATGAACCTCTGTTAACTCTGAACTAACTAGGTTAGTGAAAGATGACGTGGCACGCTAACGTGGACTAGATACTGATGTTACACTTGAGTTGGCATGTTGACGTGTTTTGTTTAATTCCACATCAGCTTTTTAATGGGGCCCATTCATCTTCTTCATCTAAACAAAACAACAACAACAACAAAACAACATTATCTTCATCTATCAACATTCCCACATCATCATCATCTTCATCCCCACCCTACCCCACCCCACCCCCTCCTCACCTGCAACACCACCACCACCACCACCAACATCCAATTATTCAGATTGTATTGAAATTGAATCTTTCTTATCCTTCATGACCCATTTCGACACCCTCTGTGCATAAACCACCCACCAATTCGTATCATAACAAATTGAATATGTTTTTGAGTTCGTCAAGCCCAACGAGGTTTATTCAGGCAAATCCGAGCCATCTGGTACGTAATCTGGTTAATTTATTCATGTTATGTTTCGTTTTTGTCCATAGAGTAAAAGCCCTGTCATTAATCAGGTTCTTGATATTGTTTTCATGGTGATTGGATCGATTTAAAAAACTAGGGCTTAAAAACTAATTGGGGATGTTTTGGTTAAGTTTTAAACATTTTGTTCTGGTTTCAAAAGAATATACCATGTAGCTAAGTTGGTTCACTAATTTGTTGTTGTTGCCAGATCTGTGTTTGTGTTTGGTATTTTGAGGGAGAAATGGATTTAAGGGTTGTTGTTGAAAGAAGATGATGATGATGATGATGATGATGATGATGATATGATGAAGATGAAAGAAGAAGAAGAAGAGAAGAAGAAGAAGAAGAAGAAGAAGAAGAAGAAGAAGAAGAAGAAGAAGATGATGATGATGATGATGATGATGATGATGATGATGATGATGATATGATGAAGATGAAAGGATATGGTGATAATGTTAAAAAAAATTCCAAGTCATTATACACCTCAGCCGACACGTCAGCATGCCACGTCAGCTTTCACTAGCTAACCCCGTTATTTTAGAGTTAATGGAGGTTTATTTTTGACACTCACATGTCCAGTTAGGATTATCCTGGTCCAACGTTAAAGTTCAGATTATTATCAGCCAATGACCCAAACTTTAAATTATTTAAATCCCATACCCATTCTTAATAAACCCTATACTTTATGCTCGACATGTGGGGAAATGGAATTAAAATAATCGCAACTTTGTTAGGTTGGAAGAGAATAAACTCAACTTGAAAGTTGTAACATAACAGTCTCAATTTGTCAATGATTTTATTTTATTGGTTCCAAACTACCCATCATTAAGTCTGTATGTTAAATGCATCCGTCTACGTAGACAAAAGTGTCATGTTGGCCAAAATAAGACTAGCCCACCTTATCCGCATGCATGTGTATATGTATTTAAAAAATGATTTAATATTGTGAGACCCATTTTTTTTTAAATGATTTAAAAAAAATGGTTTAAAAAAAAAACTTAATGGAAAACCGTAAACTTTAATAACTAGTTAGGATTGTTATGTTACAACTTTCAACCCAATAAAGTTGAGACTGTTATCTTACAACTTTCAAGTTAAGACTATTCTCTTACAACCCAATAAAGTTGGGATTATCTAATTCCATTTATCCCTTTATATTTTATTATTATTGTTATTAATTTTATTATCAATTCTAACCCGCTTGAATAAAGTTCTTTACCTTTTCGACTGAATTATAATTTTCTATGTTTTTGTTTCGACTACTTTTTACAAGTTAACGTGCATATGGTTTGATGTTTTTAATGGTCCCGTCATAATAGTAGTTAGTAATATGGGTAAGTAGGTAAAAGAAAAGGTTGGCGTGATTTAAATTTCTTTTTGGAAGGTGATTTTTTATGTTGTGGCAGAGTTCATCACAACCCCTTAGAAGGGGGATCCCCTAGTCACTCTACAATAGTCAGACTATGTTGTCTTAACCGGGTCCACGCTGACGCGAGAGTGGCCGGCCCACAAGCGAGTCGAGGCTGCGCATAAGGGGCACTAAGACTTCCACCCGGAAAATTTCCCGCCACCTGCCACTTGACATATGTTGCACCCTCCACAACAGGCAATCCTCTCTGAAGTAAATGCACGGTAATAGAAAACCGGGGAGCCATCAGAATCAAACCTGACCCCTCCTAAGAGGGTAGGCTCAACCATCACTTGGCAAAATATCCAACCATAAATGTTGGCGTGATTTAAATGGATTGTGATCGAATTATATACGAGTTGGCATGTTCTAGGTACGTATGTTGTAATAAAGTTTAAGCCTTGGGTAAAACTTATAAATTGTATTTTTTTTTTTTCATCGAAGTTGTGGTTGAAATGTTTATTTACAATTAACCAAAACATGACATGTTGATCAATAATAACACCTATTTGACAGATCACTCTGCTTATGATGACAAATTATTTAAGAATAATGGAAATAAATAATCCTAACTAACTATTGACTATTGGTCAATAACAGTCTCAACTACGAAAATTACCAATAGTGGTCCCAACTTTCAACATATTGGAATATAATGGACCCAAACTAACGGAGGTCTAACTCCGTTAGTGTGATGCTGACGTGGCATCCTAGGTGGAAAAATGATCATACGTGGCATCCAACGTGGCATCCTAGGAGGCAAAATGATCCTACGTGGCATGCCACGTCAGCACCACACTAACGGAGTTAGACCTCCGTTAGTTTGGGTCCATTATATTCCAATATGTCAAAAGTTGGGACCACTATTAGTAATTTTCGTAGTTGAGACTGTTATTGGCCAATAGTCAATAATTAGGATTATTTATTTTCATTATTCCAATTATTTAAACATAATCTATAACATGATTAACTTTCATGGGTTATGATCAAATACATAAGACACTTTATCTAGGAAGGGTGAGAAGGATTGTGATCCATTAATCATATATTTGAAGGGTTGAGATTAGTTTGTATGAAAAAAATAAATGATAAATTAGAGGAATGACATAAAAGGAAAACCACATTTGTTGACTTTCTCTCTCCACATGTAATGCACATGTCAATTCCCTCTATCATTTTAAAACGTCTATAACTTTTTTATACGACATTTTTTTTTTCAAAAAAATTTCACCATATTAACGAGCGTTTTTTTTATCTTTAATATGAGTACCACATTGCTATATTAAAATTGAAAAAAAAAAGTCGTGCTAAATGGGTTTTCTTCTCCGTTGTGTCTTCTGCTCGTTCATTGTGTTATAGTATGCATGTGCTTTATAAATATGTTATTTATGTTTTTTTAGTCTACACATGATTTAACTTTGTCCATTGTGTTTTTAGTATGTTTTTCATTGTGTTTTACACAAATGAGTTTTGTATTAGGTGTACATTGTGTTTTATTATGTTGTTCATTGTGTTTAAGTCTAATATTCATTGTGTTTTAGTCTTCTTTTCATTGTGTCTTTAATATGTCGTCCATTGTGTTATCTCCATTGTGTCTTACGCAACTGGGTTTTCAACTTTTTTCCAAAAGTATTCATTGTGTTTTAATCTTCTGTTTATTGTGTCCTTATTATGTCGTCCATTGTGTTTTACACAATTGGGTTTTTAACTTTTTTTTTCAAAACTATTCATTGTGTTTTAGTCTTCTGTTCATTGTGTCTTTAGTATGTCATCCATTGTGTCTTACGCAACTGGGTTTTCAACTTTTTTTTTTTCAAAAGTATTCATTGTGTCTTTAGTATGTCGTACATTGTGTTTTACTAGACTCTTGGCTATGTTTTATGCCCTATATTTAATTGGTGCTCATTTGTTTTACACTCCATTGTGTCTTACGCAAGTGGGTTTTGAATTTTTTTTTTCTAAAGTATAACAATATGGTACTCATATTAAAGATAAAAAGACGCTCAATTTTATGGTATAATTTTTTTTTTTAAAAGATGACGTATAAAAAAGTTACGGACATTTAAAAATGAATGTGGAAATGACATGTGACTTGCATGTGCATATGCTTTTGACAAAATTATCTCTCCCACTTGTTTAATATTTGGACACATGTCATTATTAGTGGCTTCTCACCCTTCTCATTTTTTGTAACCTTTGTAAAATAACTCAACCCGAACTTTCATATCGTGTTAAGAATTACCACTGTGCTCCTTGAAAACCTATCCTTGACAATTTCAAATATAAACATTTTTATTCGTTTTTGACTTTCGTAAGAAATAAAATATGTAACGTTTATTTGGTTGACTAAAAGTATATACTCCAATCACACGCACATAACATAATTATAAGTGTTTATTATTATTATACGTATAAACAGCTAAAAATAATAGTTTAAATACCAATAAGCAATGGGACCGAACAAACACTTTTTAAATATAACTAGGTTTTTTCAGCGACGCGCATTGCGCGTTTAGTTGTGGCTTTGTAATGTGTAGAAACATGAGATAGCAAATTCGGAATAGCCAAAGTGTATTGTTTATAACATTGGTTTACCGGATCAAATTATAAGGCTAAAAACTGTAAAGAATCGAATAAATGTCTAAACTACCCTTCAATAGTGATAACAGTAGAATCAACTGCTCCCTAAGACCTCAAAACAACAATACCTACCAAACTTTCACTTTTACACAAGTTAGATCTATCTTTTGTCACTTGGAGCATTCAAATTGTATGTACAACTAATAAATTCCTAGATAAATAATATAATTTGCTTTTTAATGTTTTTTTCACTTTCTTCACTAACAATATTACCAAAAAAAAATGACATAATAATTAGTAAATTCCTAAAAATGAGGAATGATATGTGAGTACCTAAATTTCATCCCCATTTTAGGCAATGTGATTAAGTGTTGGGCTGTTCAAGTGCGTCTCCTCTGCTTCCCACATGAAAAGCGTCGGTGATCACTATGCTCTCGCCTTTTCTTTATGTTTTCTTTCCTTCTTCAGAGGTTGAGCAAGGGTTTCACTATGATTCGGGGACTTGACAGTTGAATGCCCCAATTCTTTGCAGGTAAAGCATTTCAAAGGTTCCTGTTTCATTGTATTGGGTGTGATAGGGTGGTATGGTATGCATTTGCTCTACCTAAAAAAAGCAAACGAAAGAAATAACGGAAAGATAAAATTGGTTCATAATGGACGTGGTGAGCTATGCATAAGATATATATGACTCGTCGTATATCTCTAGATTATGAAAGTTTTACAGTAGGTCTAAACACCAACTCACATGCTCTAACACATAGTCCTACTATAGGCTATTGTTTTGCAAACTATGTTGAACATCTCTTAATAATAAAAGTTTCACAACAAATCCAATAACAATCCGCTATGCTTCTTACAACATTCTCCATTGTCACCCAAACTTAAAGATTTTTGAAACCCAGTAATTAAATATGCAATGAAGCTAAACCCAGAAAGAACAACTTAAAAAAGTTAGAATGTGTAAACCCTCTAAATTTCTAAAAAAAATAAATTATATAAAGATATGAGTTTTATGGGGAAAAAATCAGGATCAAAATGTTTATGAAGGGTAGACCAGATTTTTGGTCTATATATACGTTAATGGATGTTAAAAGATGGAAAACTATAGAGGGTAAATGACATTTGTTGACTGTTCTTACAACTTAGAAGGTTTGAGTGAAGACCACTATTTTGGCAAGACTAATGAAATTACTTTCACAGAGGCTCGGAGTTACTCAAAGGATACACCACCATGGCTGAAAGGGGGGTTGCAGTTAAACACCTGCCATCCTCTAACCTTGCCAAGCCAAAGCGACATCGTCACAATATTTTACTCATGTTATTCAGCTCATCATAGCCAGCCTAGCCGAAACCCTAATAAAACGAAAGAATGATAGGTTATTGAGTTTCTTGATTACATGCATCACAACCTGCAACAACATAAAACAACTAACAATTGAAATGCAAACCCTAAATAATGCAAACCCTAAATAAATTAAAGAAGATCACATATAGATTTCGGCATACCTTAAAAGAATCAGGTACATATCACAAACCTGAAATGGGTCTGAGACCGTCAAGAGACAAAACAGGACAACAGAAGGGAGGCGGTGGTGGCGATAGGTCACCACCGCCCATAAAGATCTAATATCAGAGTCCACAACATCCCCATCCCCATCATCCACCTTTAGCGGTGGATCTGCCATAATCGAGACAGAGAAAACATAATAAAAATCAAATCATAATAAAAGAGGCACAACTTAGATGAAGATGAAGATGAAATGAAGAAGATCCCAGGGGGTTCAGAAGGAAACACGTATCACAAAACACAGCTTGAAGGAAACATGTATCATAAACCCTGAAATGACAGAAGCACCCCTATATCAAATGGTGATGTTACCAAAATACCCATCCACTATTCAAATCACAACTCCTATTAATATATAGGAGAATAAATGACTACAAACACCACATTTTTTTTTTGACATAAGATACATAAGATATCTTTCACCACTATATATAGTTTTAAATAAATCCAGAAAGAGTAAATTGTATGGATGGTCCCTATAGTTTGCACGAATTGCACAGAGGCCTCCATCTATTTTCAATGGTTCCCTAACGTTGACATTTTATAACACTTTGGTCCTTACCAGCTAACTTCATTAAAATTTTTCAGTTAATTCATGTAAAATGACCAAACTACCTACATGGACCATCCGAGCACTTTAATCTTTTATATATATTTTCTTATACCACCACCTCCTCATCCTCCAAACACCACCACCTCCTCCTACTCCAACCACCACCACCACATCTTCCAAACAATCAAGAACAAACCAATCTCACCACCCATGAACCCTAAAACAAGAAAAGAAGAGAAACCCATTTAGTAGTTTAAAAATTTAGTGCAGTTAAAGTAAAAAAAGGGGTACAAATAAGAAGTAACAATTGTGACAACAGCAACAAACACAGGTGAGTTCAAAATGGCTTCTTTGAACTTATCCCATTTAGTGCAGGCTATGGTGGCAACAGTGGATATTGAAGAAGAGAGTGATAAATCGGTGTCTAATATGGAGACTAACATGACAACTGAGAACATGCAGATGGAAACAGGGCTTATGCAATTGATTATTTCTTCCTCTCTAGGGTGTGGAGAATGGTTGTGTTTCTATGGTTTTGGTCCATTATCTGATATGGGTTGGTGTAAAATTGGAGCTTTTTAGGGTTATGAATAGAGAATTGGATTGGAGTTTGATACATTGATTTGAGTGGGTGTTTGTGAGATTGGGGGAGACTGCAGTGAGACCAAAAGAAATGATCGATGTCAGATTTAATCACCTGTTTCGGGTTCGCAAACAGGTCATATCGGTGAGGTGACAATGACGGGGTTTTTGGTCAGAGGGAGAGATTGGGGGACTCTGCAGCTGGTTAATTATTACTCGATGATTGGTGGTGGTGGTGGTGGTAGTTGGGGGAAAATGGTGGTGGCAGTTGGGGTTGAGAGACACAGAGATAGAGGTAGAAAGAGAGAGGGAGAGAGTTTATAATATCTTTTATTTTTATTTTTTTAAAGAAAGGTAATTTAGTAATTTCACATAGACTTAACTGAAAAACTTAACCTCCATCCAACTTAGGGACTACCGATGCAATAAAATCCAAACCACAGATCCCATTTAGGTAACTTTGAAAAGCTAGAGAGCATACTTTAAATTTAGGGAAACCACAGGGATCATCCGTGCAGTTTACTCATCCAGAAATGTCAAATTGCTTTAACCTATGCGTCAAATAAAGTAATAGATTTAGGGGCTGTTTGGTAGCCTCTTAATGATCATTCAAAGGCTACCTCTCCATAACCTCTGAATGGTTAAGAACTAACCTTAAGTCTGAATGGTTAAGAGGTAACCATTAAGATGTTACCACTTAACCATTCATACTTAAGATTACATCTTAACCATTAAGAGATTATGAACCATTCAGATGTAGTCTCTTAGTGACCATTCAGAGGCTACCAAATAGCCCCTTACACTTAAATCAATATTACTTAAAAAAATATATCTTTAACGATGTACCGAATAATGAAATATTAAATTTAACTATTTTTTAACGGCCAATATTACTCCCTACTATATTTACAACAAATATACTATCATCTAGATTTGAAACTAAGACCTCCCCTTTAACAGGCATAAGCCTCTACTAAGTGGGCTACCCCACGTTGGCAAAGCAATGAAAATAAGAACTACGCCTTCTTAGAGGTTGCGAGTTCGAATCCGAGCCAACACGAGTTTAATCCGGTTGATGGTTTTACCTTGGGGACTTGTTTCTGCTTGAGCACTAGGTGCGTCAGTGGACGTGTTAAGATACGGTTTTCATGAAATGCCAAGTCCCGCACTAAAGCCAACATGCTCTGCCCAATGCATCATAGTCCGGAAGATGTGGCGTGGAGGGTATATATGCCTTAGCGGGTGTGACCTACTAATCCCCATAAAAGATGAAGGGAAATCACCGTTTAAAAAAAAATTAAATTTAACATCTTGCATCATGTGGATGTTAGCTTTATTAAATTTCTTATCAACAACTCTTCTATATATGACATGATGTTTTGCTTCAACTACTCTTCGCTAAATATTTAACGTTGGTCAAACAATGTTGTGTGTTTTTTTATCAACATATATCACCAAAAACATATTCAGTTAACATTGATGATGTTCTTGTAATCGAGACGACACCTTACAAATCCACTAGTCATAAGGGCTTTTAAAACCGTATAGAGTAATATAATAAAACCGTATAGAGTAATATAAAAGTAATAAAACAATAATTTATCTTTTGGTCTTAACTTTATCTTTTGAGTTGGATTTGCATATTTTGCAATATGAGTAACATATGAACAATGAAATAAACAAAATATAAAGCGTCAACCTATAGTGAAATTTTGAAGAAACAAATATAAAAGACACAAAAGACAAACTGAAGTTCGGTCAAACCATATGGTAAAGGTTCAGAACTGATCCAACCAGTTGAAATGGAAGCTATTTAACAAACCATATGGTAAGCTACAGAACTGATCCGACCGGTTGAAATGGAAGCGATTTAACAAAACCATATGGTAAGATTTAGAACTGATCCGACCAGTTGAAATGGGAGCGATTTACCAACCCATATGGTAAGCTTCAGAACTCATCAGACCAGTTGAAATGGAAGCGATTTAACAAACCATATGGTAAGCTTCAGAACTGATCCAACCAGTTGAAACAGAAGTGATATAAATGAACCCAACCAGACTTGTCAATGTGGTTTATGCTTCTCAAAACATTTAATCTCTCTAACTCAAACTTTACTTGAGGGGTAATTGATATATTATATTTTAGGAAATCGGGTTTTAAAAATCCAAACTTTGTCCCGTTGCCTACTACATTAATCCATACTTAAGAGGTCCCGTATTACAACCATAACTTTCTAAGTATTTTTCTCTACCGAGCCTTTTACTAACCGCTTTAACTCCCTTTTTTTGTTGAGGTGACAACATATATGAAAGAGAAACTTGGTTATTTGATGACACGGCTGTTATGTGGCACCACCACCACCACCAAACCAGACCACCACAATCCCCACAACCAAACCAGACCACCGCAACCACTCACAGCCATCACCACCGTAAACTTCAATGTGACCACCCTAGTGAATCCACAACAACGAACTGAAGCTGACTGAAATCCCAGTCGCATTCTTCACCCATGCCCTAGCTTGCAGAATCTACAATTTGATGATCTTCTCTAGATGCATTTCTACGAGACTTGCCCCTACCTTTAATCTTCGCAAATCAAGCCATACAAGAAGCTTTTGCGAGTAATATGCAAACTTTAGCTCTTAGACCAGGCGGCCAGTGGCCACCTACGTTCCAGTTAACTAGAATCGGATATAACCCATTATTTACAGAAAGTGGGATGGAAATATTGAGGTCACTGTTGGTTTTTCATGTTTGTAGCAGTGGTGGTCTGATGTGGTTGGTAATGGTGGTGGTGGTGGTGGGGTGTGTGTGTGTGTGTGTGTGTGGGGGGGGGGGGGGGGAGACGGCAGTGGTGGTTGGGTTATTGGAATTTTGGTGACATTTTGGTGTGGCTCGAGTAAGCTACCATTTCTTTCAAATAGGAGTCTTACGGAAGGCCTTGTGTATATCAGCAAACTACTGATGAGTTGTTTCATGTTTGGGATGATTATTATTGTACATAATGGGATACTATCTATTCTTATTTTGCACATTCATTTAACAAATTAGTTGAGGTACCATCCCCTCCCCTTTATTTAAGGACTAAGGCAGGTTTATTTGGTTAAAAAAAAAACAACTCATCTTGAATGATTTTGTAGTACAAGCAAACTGTCTTACAATACACGAAAGAAAATAAAAAAACAAGCAGATTTAAAGCATATTTGTTACCTCACAATTGCATTCACAAAATAACATGACAATTTTACATCATCATACTTTCGCCTCTACATCTAGGTAATTTACATAGCTAGCACCGTTTGTTAACATATCAAAACTACCGCCTATATCACAACGAGAAGTGATGTGTACACCGCCACTTTTAGTCATACACCACGAAATTGTTTTTATATCATTTTACCTTTCATGATTAGAGAAAGAAAATTTTAATCAGTGGAGGGTAAAATAGTCAAAAGCATTAATTTGGTAGCGTATGACTAGAAGCGGTAACGTACAAACACCCACTTCGTGCAAAATCATCAGTTTCTAAACATTGTTGAGTCTAACCACATCTAAGAGCAAACCAGTTAGGCGAATTGCTGAACAGACTAGTACCTGATATTTAACCAATCATCCCTGTTTGATCGATTAGTGTACCAATATTTTCTCCAGATAACGCCCTTGATATGTTTCCAGGCTCATGAAGAGAAAATATCACGACTGCAAGAAAAAAATGCAGCTTCAGTCAAGTTTAACTGTTGCTAGTTGAACAAATATAATATACAGAAAAGCAGGAGTGGGAATGAAAAAATGCCAACCAGGAATAGAATTGTCTTCACAAAATGTTGCAGCCATCATGTCTATCTGTGATGAACCTCGAGACGCTAACTCCCTAAAAGAAATGTGCTCATATTCTACACTGCTAATGGTGTCACACTCATAGATACCATGTAAACTAGAACCTTTAATAACCACATCAGCATGAACTGTACAAGAAAAACATACCAACAAATTTCAAATAATATATAAGTAACTCAAGACAAATGTTATGGAACATACGTTCAGAGGCTCTTAGAGCTGCAGCTGTGTCGGTAGAAAATAGGGGATTCCCTGCGCCAGCACTAAGACCACCAAATATTACAACTCTTCCCTTTTCTAGATGCCGGATTGCTCGTTGCCTGTTGTATGGTTCAGAAACATCTGGCAAACATAAGGCAGATTGCACACGTGCCTGAACTCCCAATTTCTCTAATGTTGATTTGAGTATTATGGAATTCATCATAGTTGCCATCATACTGGTAAGTGGTAAATACATCGGCTTAGAGCAAATTGGAGTGTAAAAACAAAATATCATGAACTTCTAACACTACATTCTTACAAAATATTATATATAATCTAAATATCACATAAGAAGAAACTAACAAAATTACCCAATTTGATAAGCAGTACTTCTATCCGAATCAGTAGCTGCCACCCATGAGTCCCCGCAAAAGAAATTACGCCCACCAACTACTATCGCCACCTGAAGGAAGCCGCTTAAGTAAGTGCCGCAGGTCGGTTAAAAAGGTACAAATATTACTAAAGCAACAATCATCCGAAAATAAAGAATACCTCAATACCCATTTGGCAAGCCATTGATACTTCTCTAGCAATCAGCATTGCTGCCTATGAAGCAACAGAAACCAACTTAGAACTTAGAATATTATGCATTACTACAATTCTTCAAATTTTATTAAACTATCTAAACCAAACTTTTACGCTTAAATCATACCTTCGGATCAGTGTTTTGCGAGCCAGTTCCAACAAGTGCGGCACCACTAATTTTAAAAACAACTCTCCGCCACCTTGGACTTGTAACCGACTTCAGCTCCATGTTAGTAATTTGACCACTTGGACTTGAAGTCGCAGATGTATATCTGCACAAAAAACACATGAGTTAACTAAACCTAATCAATATCGTAAACATCTTAAATTACATAACCCATGGAGCTCCATAGCAGCTCCTATACAATGCTACCATTTAGCTTCGTTTCACGGAATGGAATTGGAATGCATATTTCATTGCTTATGTTGTTCGTTTCAACAAAAAGATGGAACTGTAATTGAACAGCAGCATACAAAAGGGAATCTACATTACATTACATTACATTCCAACTCCATTGAGATTTCATTCCATTACGTGAAACGAACACACCTAAATTCCAAATCAATACCAATTCCATTTCATTCCACGAAACGAACACTGCCTATGTTTTAACCAAAACCACATAAAACAAAGAACAAAACTGACCGAAAAACGTATATACCTTTTCGATTGTCTACCGACACATTTATCATCATCGACCACCGATTTCATCGGCAACGAGTTACCAACAATCTCCTCCATCTTACTAAACCAAGGCCAATGACTTACACCACTCCCACCACCATTATTATTATTATTATTAATCAAACTCCTATTCCTCTCCAACTTATACCTCTTCTTCAAATTATCAACCTTATTCTTACACTGCTCCACACTCTTCACCTGATTCTCACACCTCTCACTCACCACAGCCGCCACCTCTTCCCAATCCCTAACCCGTAAATTCCCACGGTTTAATTGAACAAACTTATCCAAATAGGCGTCTAATAAACAGGCGATTGCACTATCACTCCATTCCTCTCTATCCTTCCTGTAATCTGAGGAATTTGGAGATGAATTGGTAGTGATCTTTAGCTTTTTGTTGTAAGAATAGGGTGTGTCTAATCCTGCATATGGGTGGTGTGTGTTGGTGGTATCGTCAGTGATGAGAGGGAAGTCGTCGTCGTCATCACATGAAGCCATTGGAACGACGTTAGGGTTAGGGTTAGGGATGGAGAGAGACGGAACGGAGTTTTGGATGACGTTAAGTTTTGGGGGTAAAGATCGTTTGGTGTGCCGTTAAGTAAGACGTAAGTGATCGACGGCTGAGACGTCACGCAATAGATACTTTTTTCATAGATTTGTCATAAATACCCTTTATTTTACTTTTTAATTTTTTACTTTGCGAACCTTTTTGAGTGGCAAAAGTGAAATTACAATCATTTTAGCGTTACTTTATTAATTTCGTAAAAACGATGTTAAAGAAGACAGACGATTAATCATATATCATGTGGTAACGTTGATTGGCTAAAAGACAAGGGGTACATGCATCAATCAAGCTCGCCCCGATTGATGAGTGTTATATGCCCTAAAGGCTTGATGCAAAACTACTATCAAGTCATGTGTCTCACTAGAAGTAGCCTCAGTATTCCTATTAGGTAGAAGAAAGGTTGTCTACATCTTAGCCTTCTCAGGCCCTATCATAAAATTTGCTAGTGGTAGGATTTACTGAGTACGATGATAATTATAATGACTGTGTTAACAAATTAATTTTTTGCTGTTTGGTATACAGAAATAATAGACGGGATGTAATAATGGAAGAGGCCATTGTGAGAAAATAAAAAAAAATGAAGTATTTTGTTAGTCTATAGAATGGAACCACCCTTGTCGGTTACATAATAAGACATTCATATCTTCAAAATCATTCCATCCGCTTTTTCTAGTTTTTTTACCCTTCATTGACAACACCAGCACCAACATCCATCATCGTCACCCCCGTCACTCAACACCGATTTTATTATTTCGTCTTTCATGTCTACCAAACAAAACAAAGTAAACATGCAATTCAATCATACATGATATGCAAATAAGACATGAAATGAAATAGTAATAATTCATTTCATTATCTCATACTAAATAGACACTAGAAAAAAAAAAACTAAATTATTTCTTTTAACAGGTATCACTAGTAATCTAGTTTAGACCAATTTATTTGATTCTAACACAAAATTAACTGAATTGGATAATTATAAGAATCCATTGAAGATGATACCCATTTCTTTAAATGTGACTCATAATATATTTATTTAATTGTATAACCGCATACGTGTCAGTGTGTTTTGGATTAAGGTCATAAGTAAGAATGCCTAAAAAACATATTAACGTCATGATTCATGAAAAAAAAAATGAAAATGAACACTTTTGAAAATAGCCACATATCATACACATTTTTTGTGGTATCATAGATGTGCCATTTCTTGTAGTGGAGTGTTGTCACCATATAGCATGCTCAGTGTCGAAGCTTGACCCGAAGGTTCGGGGGGTCGGAAGTCACTAGTTTCGGGGGGTCGAAACCCTATATTTACAGAATTTTCTATACGAATACTATATAATCGAAACTTCTGCACGAAAATTCGGGGGGGGGGGGGGGGGTCAGCCGCCCCCTCCCGCCCCAACTAAGCCTCGCCACTGAGCATGCTTGTATCATGAAATGCATACTCATACATATAACATGCTAGCTTTTATCCCAGGAGCGTCCCGGGGTTGAAAAATATAATTATTACCCTTGTAATTAAATAAATAAAAAATAACCTTGTTATAAGGTGACACAATGTGTTGCAGTGTTGCGCAATTCTTTCTCCTAGCTTCTCTTGATGAAGTATACCTATGCATCTTTAAAAAGAGTAAAATTCCAATGAAAGCATGGCGATTGAGCTGAATTTCAACATCGTAGATAAGAACCTGGTTTAAAAGAAAAAACATTATTAACTAGTTTTTATCCCGGGAGCGTCCCGGGTTGAAATATCTAATATAACATAATAAAATATATTATTATTATTATTATTTTAAACAAATCTCTGTCATAAGTTATCATATTTCAATATAAAAAAATGAATCTCTGCGCCGGGGTATAAATCTAGTGCCATTACAAATGAATTCGGAAGTTTGTAATCGATCATTCTAAAATAAACTAACATGAAATAAGAAAAAAAGTTAATTATTGAAATATCGAACGCATTAGTCTAAGGGTTATGTGATGCGTTAAAAAATTCATGGGTATATGATCGGGTATGTAGTTCGGGTATTTGGGTATGTTGTTTCGGGTAATCGGGTCGGGTATCACCTAATCCCAGACCCGACCCAAACCCACAATTTTTTTAAACTAATCCCAAACCCGACACAATACCTGTCAGGTTACAAAAAATAGTCATTTTTTTCTCCGATTTTTATATAGCACTATGGTACTCGTTGGAAAGATAATAAAACGCTCGTTAATTTGGTGTAATTTTTTTCTTTAAAAAATCTCGTATATAAAAGATATTAACGTTTAAAAGTTATGGGAGGAAACACGAGGGATAAAATAATAAAGGTTTAATATTTAGATTTAGTAGATTATGTATTTAATAGATTAGGTTAAAGATTATAATAGATTAGGTTAAATCATATTTATTTCTTTTTTTTTAATTGGTTTAGAGTTGCCACATCACATCCTATGTGGCATCTCTCAAATGATAGATTGCATAATAGTATGACATGTAGGATTAATCCCTTTGCAATATATATATATGAATAACCTGAACACTTTGTGTTTTTTTTCCTGTATGAACGAAGCCCCACAAAAAATAGTTGTTTTTTTTCTCTGTTTTTTATATAGAACTATGGTACTCGTTGGAAAGATAATAAAACGCTTGTTAATTTGGTGTAATTTTTTTTCTTTAAAAAATATCGTATATAAAAGATATTAAAGTTTAAAAATTATGGGAGGAAAATAAGAGAGAAAAAATTAAATTTGTTTTTAAATTCTTTTTTACTAAAATAACTCAATTTAAATTTAGTAGATTAGGTTTATATTATTATTTAGGAAAAATTACAGAAATCGTCCTTTATGTTTACCTGTTTTTTCAGTAGGTGTCCTTAAACTTCAAAAGTGATGAGAATCGTCCTTTATGTTGTAAAATATTTCAAGTCTCGTCCTTTAGCACTAACTTGGTTAGATTTTTTGGTTAAGTTTAGTCATGTGGACCCACATTAGGGCCAAATGACAGTTATACCCTCGTCTCTATCATCTCCATCACCACTACCACCTACATTCTTCATAACCACCCCCACCTTGACCACCAACCTGCCACCACCATCAGCAATCAACAACAACCCTACACCACCACCACCACCACCTGCCACCGTGTCTCTACCTCTAGGTTTCACCACCACCACTACCACCTCTACCACCACCCTACACCACTGTAACACCCCAACCGATGGCGGAAACATCGAGGTGTCACGTAGTGACGATTGTTCAATAGCACATGGACTAAATTGTAAATATTAATAGCAAATAACTTCCATTATTCAAAACGAATTACAAAAAGTCTTAATAGAAATCTCAAACATAAATATTAAATGTTCAACTTTTTATTTAAGCACTAGGTCCAGCCTAAGCGTGAAAGCATGAAACATCAAACGTCACCTGAAACATGTACAAAAACAATTTTGTCAACACATATAATGTATTGGTGAGTACATCCGTTTGATATATATATAGTAAGGTAAACTTTAGCAATTCGTGTGTTATTTTGCAAGATGTAATAAGTGGATCCGGGTCAAATCAACCCTAAGAGAAGAAAGCAGATATATATAGTATGCGCTAGTAGTAATGTAATACATAGCAATGACGAGGACTCTCAACAGAGTCACAAGGGTATAAACCATAGTACTATTCATTGAAATGCCAGGCCGCCCAGCGGTTAATGATTTGACAGGTCATAGATACACAAAATAACACAAGCAAACACACATAAGAATTGCTATTTTAGTAAAAGGAAATATAAACTTGATAGTAAGTACATGAGTCACCCCGAAATGTAAAATAGTAAAAAGGGGAAAGATATACTCACAGTTAGCGAAAGCGATCAAAATCCACTTAAGCGGTCGTGAACTAAGTAATGAGAATTCCGAGGAATTCAACCTATAATGTGTAAGAATACTAATAAGGAAAAGTCTAAGAGTCTAAAGTAACTAGGGTCTAAGGCATTAGGGTTTGCTAAGTCGATTTGGGGAATTAGAGTTTTTATGATTTAGTCGAATTAATGTAAAAGTTGTATATTAAAATAATATACTAAAGTTTGTAAATATGATTTAGGTAATATAATTATTACCGATTAAATATTTAGATAACAATATGTTTGAATAATCAAGACAAAATAATTTAGTTAGTTACTTTAACTAAATTAAAATAATACAATAATCATAAATATATAAATAAATAATTTTTGTGTTACACAACGATTCAACAAGAATAATTAAGACATTAAATCATACGAGTATTTCTATTTTATAAGAAAACATTTATAAAATAGATGTTTAAATTGTATAAATAAATAAATGTGTTATTATGTCTAACTAAACGTAAATAAGACTAATAATACTATACGTGATCCAAAAATATTTATTTTATAGAAAATGGATGATTTCTGATGTAAACATATTAGAATAATTTCCCCATAATTTATATAAACTTATTCGTATTTAAAACTGATTTAATGAGATTAAATCATGTTTAAATGATTAAAAATGGGAAAATTAATAAAAATAAATGTTTTCTTAACCAATAATTTTTATTTCAGTTGAGAATGGTTAGAAATAATTACTCAAAAAGTTTGAGATTAAAATCATTAAAAATGAATTTTTTATCAATTATTTATGATTAAAACAATTTAATTATAAAAATATAAAAATAAAACATTTTTCAGAAAGTAAAAATGTGGAAATGTTCTTTATGATGTCAAGAAGCTACACCTAAATTTTCATAATTTTTGGGCAAAAGATGAATTTATTATGAATATTTTAAGATATATATATATTTATAAATAAATAACAAAAAAAATAAGAAATACCAAATCTGAAAAAAAGAAAAAAAACCCTAAATGTTGCAGCCATGGGGACTCGAACCCGGCTCCCTTCATTCCACAACACACACACACACCACTAGGCTAGTTCATGTTTTGTTTATTTATTTAAAACTGAAATATATTTAACAACATATTCAACCATCATCTTCTTCCCCAAATACTAACCTAAAAACCCTAACCCTATGCTCCCAACAATAACCCGTTTCAAGCATGATTAAGTCACAAGATCATAGGGCTTTTGGTCGGATATTATCAACTAGTAAAACGGCAAACATATAATCACTTACAAATCACGATTTGTCGCAAAAAATGGAGAGAAAGGGGCCGAAGCCTTGTCGCGATTGGTAGTCTTCTGGACGTTTTTTGGAGTAGTTTTCTTGTGGGTTTAAGACGAGATGAAGTGCAGAAATCTATTGGTGGGTTCGGTATAAATAATGGAGGTTTAAAGACGCGATTTAAGGCGTTTTAATAATTCCGGTTGTTACAACTTAAACCTGATTTAAACTCATGATTAAACGCGTTTAAATCTCAATTACTAGCTGAAAACTCTTAATTATGGGTGGAGAAACGCTTGGCAATCATTAAAACGGATTAAAGCTTGATAAAAGTGGAGTTTTCAACTTGGCCGGAAAAAAAATCCGGTGGCCGGACATGATCGCCGGAAAAACGTGGAGAGGAGAGGGAGGGGAAAAATTTTTAAAACTTTTCCTATTTGGCAGAATTAGTCCCTCAACCTTTAACTTGGTTAATTTATTATGATTTTTGTTATGTTTTCTTTATAAATACACTAACCAAGTTAGGATAATTAACCAATATATTTTTTTTTCTAAACTTTATAAAACTCTTTAAAACTTGGAATTTTTATAACATCCACTGCGTTGACGTTCGAGATACGTATTTGACTAAAACTTACACCCGATCCATAATAAATATATATATATATATATATATATTTTCAAAAATTAAATTTGAAAACGACGAACTTATAGGGACTATAATGAAAATATTTCAAGGGTTATTTTTGTAAATCTGATGAAAGACGAGGGTGACGGGTGTCACAGGCTCCCCTACTTTAGAAAATTTCGTCTCGAAATTTCTTTCAAGTGAAGGTTTCTGGTGTATGTATGCATGTTATCGATGAAAATCAGTTACGACTTGATCCAGGAAAGGTTTATAAACTCGGTTCATAAGGTTCCTAAAAGCAGGTATTAGATTAACAGAAAATTTATAATCGTTTAGGTTCTATGTGCATTTACAGGGCATCTAAAAATAAGATTGTCATTAACAACCTCCATAGTAAAAGAATAGGTAACGTGAGGGCAAAGTACGAGTAAGCAAAGGTTCAACTTCTAACGAGACAAAACTCCTATCCATAACGGTATCAAACAAAATCGAAGCATATAAGTTAGTAATAAGAAATGTACCATTGACAACGTCGTTGGTAGCTTGATCTTGGTTAGCGTTGATGTTGAAAGCACGACCACGAGCTGGAGCTGCTTGGATTGCTGGAACTGCTGGAGCTGCTGGAAGTGCTGGGGTTTGCTGACGAGACTGAATGAAAGCAGCTAAATGAGGACACCTATCTTGCCTGTGGTTAGGATCACCACAAGCATAGCAAGCTCTGGTTGACCAGTCCTCTGGTTTTGAGCATTCCCAGGTTCAGTTTCCCGACAGTGAGAAGCGGTGTGGCCTGCTTTGCCGCAAGTGTCACATTTATAGCAGGGTCGAGTAGTTGGATGGTGAAAGTTGCATGAAATGCATTTAGGGTGTGAACCCGAATAGTTTCCCTGAACCTTTTGAGTTTGGGGTGCAGTAGATGTGTTTGCAACAGGAACCTGATTAAGGGGTGTAACAACAACATAGTTCTGGTTTCCACCTTTTCGTTTCTTATTGGAACTAGAGGTAGAGACAGAGTTTGCTTGAGACGGTTCAGTGGTAGCAGGGGTTTCAGTAGGTCTTTTAGTACCCTTACGAGTTAGAGTACCATCCTTGACGTGTTTGTCAGTAAGAGATGCTGCGAGACGAATGGCATCCTCTACAGTAGTAGGCTTGCTTCCCATAACCGAATCATGGATCTGAGGTGGCAGTCCCTCAATATATTTCTCAATAGCCAAGGATACCGGGTTACCATACGAGGGATTAGTAAGCTCAACTCGTGGTAACGGTTGTTGTAGGGGACATTGTTTCCACTATCCTGCTTGAGGTGATAGAACTCATCCTCCAATTTCTTCATCTCACTACGAGGGCAGAATTTAGTAGTCATGGCGATTTTGAAATCATCCCAAGACATAGCTAAAGCAGCTTCCGTCCCTCGAGCATGTTTTTCACCATTCCACCAAGTGAGCGCTCTCTTTTGAAGAACACCCGTGGCATGACGAACACGTAAGTTGTCTGGACAATCGCTATTAATGAACGTATTCTCCATACTTTCGAACCATTCAAGTAACCCAGTGGCTCCCTCAGTGCCATTAAACTTGTTGGGATGACATGAGTTGAAGTGCTTGAAAGTGCACTTATTCTCACTAGCCCCACCATTTCCATTTGTATTCCCGTTAGAGTTCCCATTCGAGCTTCCGTTCAGGTTAAGGTTTGGAATAATAGCATTAATGATGTTAGGAACAAGTGTTTCCAACTTGTCATTGAGCATGGTTGCGATACGCTGATCAGATTTCAGTTTAGCCTGACGCTTTGAGGATCTCTTACGAGATTCGCGATCAGACATCTACAAAAGTGAACAATAATTATGAGATTTGATTCCAAAAATCTTGGAAATGCCATAGTTTATATCAAGACAAGTAACACATAACATGAGATATAGTATTTATAAATTGATATAAGAAAAATTATGAGTATCATAAAGAAAATCATGATAAAACTTCAAATGAATAACAATACCAAGTATAAAACGAGATATAAGAGTGTTTCCAAAGAACTGTTGACTGACTAAAGTAATGGAAATATTATTAGTGACTTGTGGGGGCGTACTTTAGCCTATAAGTGAATGTTCATCCCGAGAATTCCCAGGTAGGTAAACGGGTCCCTCGTCTGATTGGGATTTATGCGAATTACCAACCTAGACAGAAAACTCAGAATACAGGCGCTCATCCTTCCAGATTGCACGTGCCCCGTCACAAATAAATTGCAAAACTCCAGCGGAACTTGAGATATGGAAATATATATATCCTTGAGATGTGGATTTCACTCCTAACTCAAAGATATACTTCCAAATAGTAAAAATATGATGGAGTGAAACTGATCACTAAGATAAGGATATCACTCCTAGCTTAGTGAGTAAGTTTCTTTTGGAGGGATAGATTCCTTGAGATTTGGACGTCTCCTATCTCGAAAGGAAAATATTCCAAGATAAAATAAATAAATAAAACATATAGAGAGTGAAACTTTTCACCAAGGTATGGATATCACTCCTAACTTGGTGTTTTCGTTCCATTTGTAGAATAAAAATCTTCTCCGAGTATAATGAAAAGTAAAAGGAGAAAATATATCTAAAGAAATATAAGGATAAAAGAAAGCATATAATGGGTAACTTAGTTATAGTCTAGGTCAAAAGCATTTACTAATAACCTAATTCCCTATAACCATGGCTCTGATACCAATCTGTAACACCCCAACCGATGGCGGAAACATCGAGGTGTCACGTAGTGACGATTGTTCAATAGCACATGGACTAAATTGTAAATATTAATAGCAAATAACTTCCATTATTCAAAACGAATTACAAAAAGTCTTAATAGAAATCTCAAACATAAATATTAAATGTTCAACTTTTTATTTAAGCACTAGGTCCAGCCTAAGCGTGAAAGCATGAAACATCAAACGTCACCTGAAACATGTACAAAAACAATTTTGTCAACACATATAATGTATTGGTGAGTACATCCGTTTGATATATATATAGTAAGGTAAACTTTAGCAATTCGTGTGTTATTTTGCAAGATGTAATAAGTGGATCCGGGTCAAATCAACCCTAAGAGAAGAAAGCAGATATATATAGTATGCGCTAGTAGTAATGTAATACATAGCAATGACGAGGACTCTCAACAGAGTCACAAGGGTATAAACCATAGTACTATTCATTGAAATGCCAGGCCGCCCAGCGGTTAATGATTTGACAGGTCATAGATACACAAAATAACACAAGCAAACACACATAAGAATTGCTATTTTAGTAAAAGGAAATATAAACTTGATAGTAAGTACATGAGTCACCCCGAAATGTAAAATAGTAAAAAGGGGAAAGATATACTCACAGTTAGCGAAAGCGATCAAAATCCACTTAAGCGGTCGTGAACTAAGTAATGAGAATTCCGAGGAATTCAACCTATAATGTGTAAGAATACTAATAAGGAAAAGTCTAAGAGTCTAAAGTAACTAGGGTCTAAGGCATTAGGGTTTGCTAAGTCGATTTGGGGAATTAGAGTTTTTATGATTTAGTCGAATTAATGTAAAAGTTGTATATTAAAATAATATACTAAAGTTTGTAAATATGATTTAGGTAATATAATTATTACCGATTAAATATTTAGATAACAATATGTTTGAATAATCAAGACAAAATAATTTAGTTAGTTACTTTAACTAAATTAAAATAATACAATAATCATAAATATATAAATAAATAATTTTTGTGTTACACAACGATTCAACAAGAATAATTAAGACATTAAATCATACGAGTATTTCTATTTTATAAGAAAACATTTATAAAATAGATGTTTAAATTGTATAAATAAATAAATGTGTTATTATGTCTAACTAAACGTAAATAAGACTAATAATACTATACGTGATCCAAAAATATTTATTTTATAGAAAATGGATGATTTCTGATGTAAACATATTAGAATAATTTCCCCATAATTTATATAAACTTATTCGTATTTAAAACTGATTTAATGAGATTAAATCATGTTTAAATGATTAAAATGGGAAAATTAATAAAAATAAATGTTTTCTTAACCAATAATTTTTATTTCAGTTGAGAATGGTTAGAAATAATTACTCAAAAAGTTTGAGATTAAAATCATTAAAAATGAATTTTTTATCAATTATTTATGATTAAAACAATTTAATTCAATAAAAATATAAAAATAAAACATTTTTCAGAAAGTAAAAATGTGGAAATGTTCTTTATGATGTCAAGAAGCTACACCTAAATTTTCATAATTTTTGAGCAAAAGATGAATTTATTATGAATATTTTAAGATATATATATATTTATAAATAAATAACAAAAAAAATAAGAAATACCAAATCTGAAAAAAAGAAAAAAAAACTCTAAATGTTGCAGCCATGGGGACTCGAACCCGGCTCCCTTCATTCCACAACAACACACACACACCACTAGGCTAGTTCATGTTTTGTTTATTTATTTAAAACTGAAATATATTTAACAACATATTCAACCATCATCTTCTTCCCCAAATACTAACCTAAAAACCCTAACCCTATGCTCCCAACAATAACCCGTTTCAAGCATGATTAAGTCACAAGATCATAGGGCTTTTGGTCGGATATTATCAACTAGTAAAACGGCAAACATATAATCACTTACAAATCACGATTTGTCGCAAAAAATGGAGAGAAAGGGGCCGAAGCCTTGTCGCGATTGGTAGTCTTCTGGACGTTTTTTGGAGTAGTTTTCTTGTGGGTTTAAGACGAGATGAAGTGCAGAAATCTATTGGTGGGTTCGGTATAAATAATGGAGGTTTAAAGACGCGATTTAAGGCGTTTTAATAATTCCGGTTGTTACAACTTAAACCCGATTTAAACTCATGATTAAACGCGTTTAAATCTCAATTACTAGCTGAAAACTCTTAATTATGGGTGGAGAAACGCTTGGCAATCATTAAAACGGATTAAAGCTTGATAAAAGTGGAGTTTTCAACTTGGCCGGAAAAAAAATCCGGTGGCCGGACATGATCGCCGGAAAAACGTGGAGAGGAGAGGGAGGGGAAAAATTTTTAAAACTTTTCCTATTTGGCAGAATTAGTCCCTCAACCTTTAACTTGGTTAATTTATTATGATTTTTGTTATGTTTTCTTTATAAATACACTAACCAAGTTAGGATAATTAACCAATATATTTTTTTTTCTAAACTTTATAAAACTCTTTAAAACTTGGAATTTTTTATAACATCCACTGCGTTGACGTTCGAGATACGTATTTGACTAAAACTTACACCCGATCCATAATAAATATATATATATATATATATATATTTTTTCAAAAATTAAATTTGAAAACGACGAACTTATAGGGACTATAATGAAAATATTTCAAGGGTTATTTTTGTAAATCTGACGAAAGACGAGGGTGACGGGTGTCACAACCACCACCACCACCTGCCACCACCACCACCTGAAACCTTCATACAACCACATGAAACCTTCAAACAACCACCATCACCTTCAACAACCACCACCACCACCTGAAACCTTCAAACAACCACCACCGTACCTACCTTCAACACAACCACCACCATCGAGCTGCTCACCACCCCCACCGCTATTATCTCCGACCACCACAGTGCCAGATCCCCAAATCAACCTACCACCAGATCCCCAAATCACATCACACTTTACTGATCTTGATTATAGAGAGAGAACTAGTGAGGGAGAGAAAATCTTAGAGAGAGAGAGAGAGACGAAGACAGAAAGAGGGAGAGGACGATGGCGGTGGTTTGGGTTTTCGACTAAGGGTCCGATTAGGGGTTAAAGTTGAATGGTGGTGATCTATCAAGTCATAGCAGTGGGTTTGGTGGTGGTTTCGTCAGCAGTGACGATAGTGACGGTGGTGATGCAACTGTCATATGGTGGTGCAACCAGTATGAGTAAGTCTGTAGATCCATCTTGTATTTAATTAGCTCAGGTTATGGATTGTAACAGTATAAAAACCATAGGGTGATGCACTCAGGTAATGTGCTTTAAGATTAGTTTATTAGGGGTTAGGGAAATTGGAAGAAGGTGGGTGGAGTGGTGGTGGCAGGGGGGCAATGGTGGTGATGGTAGATGATGGTGGCAATGGTGATGGGTGGTGGTTGTGAACAGGTAGAGAGAGAGAGAGAGAGATAGAGAGAAGAGAGGGTAAATTGTTTTTTTTTTTTTTTTAATTTTGAACCAAAAGTATAAGTTAATTACACAACTAGTCCCTAAAAGAGTAAAAAGACAAATTTACCTTCATGTGCAATGCACATGACTGGATTTAACCAAAAAATCTAACCAAGTTAGTGCTAAAGGACGAGACTTGAAATATTTTACAACATAAAGGACGATTCTCATCACTTTTGAAGTTTAAGGACACCTACTGAAAAAACAGGTAAACATAAAGGACGATTTCTGTAATTTTTCCTATTATTTATTTATTTTTAATTTGCCACATGGCATGACACATGGCACACTTAAGGAGGAGAATGCCTCTTTGAATGCCATGTCATTAAAATGACTTTTTTAAGCCTCCATTGAATGTCACCTAATCAATATTCAATTCTTTTATTATAAGTTATGGATTATAGATTTATAACTTTATATTCAAACATAATTTAGATATATAAACAATACAAACAGCTAAAAGCAAAAGCACCCATGGCCTAATGGATAAGGCGTCTGACTTCTAATCAGGCGATTGTGGGTTCGAGTCCCACTGGGTGTGTTTTCTTTTTAGGCCCTTTTATTTTCTAATTTTTGCTTTGCAACCACCGTTGACAGAACCTTTTGAACCTGAATAACTGATTATCAGCTTTATATATTTTGACTGCTGGTCGCATCAAATTTCAAACACATTATGTGCACATAAACTGTTTAATAAAATGTACAAGTGTTACTTACCGTCTCACTTGCTGGTTTTTTTTTTTTTTTTTTTTTTTTTTTTTTTTTTTTTTTTTTTTTTTTTTTTTTTTTAAGGTTTAGTTAGTGAAAATCCTTGTACAACCCTAACCTAGCGGTGCCAAGTTCGAATCCCTACTCACACACCGGTGTCCTCCTTGCGTAAGCTCAAACCATCACGGAGAATTTTTTTTGTGGTGTGCATGAATCGAACCTGTGACCTAAGTAGTTAAGTCGGCCGAAATCTCGGTTATCGGTCATCAACCGATATATTGGTACCGATATTTTGACCGATATTTTGTACCGATATTATCGACGATATTGACTGATATCTTACCAATATTCCCGATATATCACCGATATTCCCGATATTAGTATCTTTCTTATTAGTTCTTCTATTTGTCTTGCTTCTTATGGATGTTGTTAGTGTTTTTAGTCTTAATTGTTAATTGTAAGTGTTAAATGTTAGTGTTTAAAGTCTTAATAAGTTCTCACTTGCTACAATTGTTATTGTTTTGCATGTTGCAAGAGGTCAATTTGTTAATTGTAGGAGATTATATTTAATTGTTGGTGTTAAACTTCTATATATATGGATTTTGCATGATATAAAAATTACCGATATTCCATCGATATATCACCACGATAACCGATATCTCAAATATTGTTCATTGACCGATATCTGATATTTTACCGCATTAACTGCTTAGCCTGTGACCTACCCCCAGAATGAGAACCCATAAGAGAAAACCCAACCTACCTCAAACCAGTTAGGCTGAAGATCATTAGCTCTCACTTGTTGGTTTACAATCATGATTTTGGATTGCAGGGTGTGGGTTACGTGGTGTTTATTGATGGTTCAACTTGGGTTCGAATTTTGAACATTTGTTCTATTTCTTGTTGTATCATGGATATTTTTATTCTCTGTAGTGGCAGAGCCTCATACTCGGTAACGGTGTCGTCCGACACAATTCAAATTTATGTATATATGTATTGTGTAACAAAAAAAAATATGAACGGCACCATTGTTTTTTTTCTTTTGGAAGTTTTACATAATAAACAAAATTTATAGTTTAAAATTAAGCCTGATCAGTTAAGTTTTAAATAGCAAACTTTAAATCATTAAAAGTCCATGTTTTTTCTAACTTTTTTTAAACTTAATAACTATAAACATGGGTGGCAAAATGGGTAAGTTGGGTGGGTTTGGTTGTTGGGTCAGGATGGGTTTGGGTTAGGATGGGTATGGGTCAAGATGGGTAGATTAAAAAAATGAGTTAGGATGGGTTGGATCAGGATGGGTTTGGGCTTAGATGGTTTGATTTGGATAGGTCAAATCAAAATAGATTAAAATTAAAAAAAATTAAAATAACAATAAAAAATTTAAAAAGTAAATAAAAAATAAAAAAAAGAGTAAAAAAAATTAAAATTAAAAAAAAAACAAAAATAAACTTAAAAAATAAGATTTTAAGGGATTTAAAATATTTCATTTCGAACCGGGCTGGTTATCAATCCGGACCGTTACGACCCGGCCGGGCCCGGTAGCGACCCAGAACGTTTTGACGAGGCCGGGCCCGGTAACAATCCAGACAGTTTCAACCTGACCCGTCCCGTAACGACCCGGACTGTTTCGAACCGAACGGGCCCGGTAGCGACCCGTACAGTTTCGACCCGACCGGGCCCGGTAACGACCCAGACCGTTTCAACTCGACCCGGACGGGCCCGGTAGTGACCTGGAACGCTTCGACCCAGCTGGGCCCGGTAACGACCCCGACCGTTTCAACCTGACCCGTCCCGTAGCGACCCGAACGGGACCGGTAGTGACCCGAACATTTTCGACCCAACTGGGCTCGGAAACGACCCATACCGTTTCAACCCGACTCGTCCCGTAGCGACCCGGACTGTTTCAACCCGGACGGGCCTGGTAGCGACCCAGACAGTTTCGACCCGACCGGGCCTGGTAACGACCCAAACCGTTTCAACCCGACCTGTCCCGTAGCGACCCGGACGGTTTCGACCCGGACAGTTTCGACCTGACCGGGCCCGGTAACGACCCAGACCGTCTCAACTTGACCTGTCCCGTAGCGACCCGGACTGCTTCGACCCGGCCTGGGCTACCCGACCCGGAACATTTCGATCCGGTCCGGCCCGGTAACGACCCAGACCGTTTCAACCTGACCCGTTCCGTAGCGACCCAGACTGTTTCGAACCAGACGGGCCCGGTAGCGACCCGGACAATTTCGACCCGACCAAGCCCGGTAACGACCCAAACCGTTTCAACCTGACCCGTCCCATAGCGACCCAGATTGTTTCGACCCGACCGGGCCCGGTAGCGACCCGGAACGTTTTGACCCGCCGGGCCCGGAAACGACCCAGTCCGTTTCAACCGACCTGTCCCGTAGCGACCCGGACTGTTTCAACCCGGTCGGGCCCAATAGCGACCCGGACAGCTTCGACCTGACCGACCCTGGTAACGACCCAGACCGTTTCAACCTGACCCGTCTCGTAGCGACCCGAACTATTTCGACCCGGCCTGGCCCGGTAGCGACCTGGAACGTTTCGACCCGGTCGGGCGTGGTAACGACCCAGGCCGTTTCAACCTGACCCGTCCCTTAGTGACCCGGACTGTTTTGACCCGATTAGGCCCAATAGCGACGCGAACCGTTTCGACGCGGCCGGGCCCGGTAACGACCTAGACTGTTTCAACCTGACCCGTCCCGTAGCGACCCAATCGGGCCCGGTAACGACCCAGACCGTTTCAGCCTAATCCGTCCCGTAGTGACCTGTACTGTTTCGATTCGACTGGAGTTATCAACAACTTCAAAAGATATAATTTTTTGTTTTTATTGACATTGAATTTTATGAGGCATCTGCGCTTTTGGTGTTGGGTTAGTTTTGATTTAGATTTGTATATGGTTATCTAAAAATACCCATCTTGACCCATTTGTTTTTTTTAACATACCCATCCTAACACAATTACTTATTTCCTACAATTAAAATTACCCATCCTAACCCCCTTGAAAATTATATTAAACCCAATTTAACCCACAAGGTCAAATTTTAAACCCAAAACAAACCAAACTCAACTAGATGGGTTAAAATTGCCAGGTCTAACTATAATAGACCATATCGATTTAGTTAATTCGATCCGACTATACTTGACCCGGTCCAAGAATTTTGACTCTGAGTCATTATAAATCCAAATATACAAAAAATACAACATAGGAAAATATTTTCTTTGGCCAGTCAGTCAGCATCTTAATCAGTAACAAAGACTATGAGTACTATGCTTTTTTAAAAATAAGTCTAAAACATATTGAAATCTACATGAATTCTATGTCAATTTACATTTAATAAATAGTGTTAAAACGGTTCTCATAGTTCTCATCATACTTTGGTTTTTGAGATGAAGGTACATACAGTGTGATCTCCATGTATGTAAGTACAGGTGGGTTTAATGTTTATGATCCAATTTTGTTTGTCATTCACTGGGTTGTTGATATTTGCATCTTGGTTGGGTAATGGTCAGGATTGCTTTGGGTTGGCACGGCCAATTTATAATAAGGATTGAATTGGGCTGGGCTGGGTTTACCGTTTACTAGAGGTGATAAAAAACCGGTTTGGGAACCGGGACCCGAAAAATCGAACTTAACAGGTTCGTAAAAAAACCGGTTTCTACAAGAACCGGCGGTTATAAGATCGGTTCCTCATTTTTTTTTCAAAATAAACCGAATCGGTTTCTACAAGCCAGTTCTCGAACCGAACAAAAAAACCGGTTCGAACCGTTGGGACGAACTAGCCAATATAAACTAGCCGTTTGGCTCGTTTTTTGTGTTTTTGACCATTAAGTTTGCCCCTAAATCACCATTTTGCCACCCCAAATTAGTATAAATAGGTTTTATATGGTTTAGGTTGATCACAACACTAAAAAACATAAAAAATAAACCCAAAAACACAAAAAACGCAATCGTATTCTCTCGTTTTTTTTCCGCTTTGTTCTTTTCTACATCATTTTATGGCTTCATCAAACCCATCCCCAAACCGGTTCCTTAAACCAACCCACCATTGCCGTATTCTGATTACTTTTAAGATATTTTTGTACAAGTTCCAATACTACAGCCTGTTGTATTTTAGTATTAGATGTATACTTCCTATGTACGTTTACTTTGTCTATAAATAGATAGGTTCACACCATCTATTATAGATACACTTAGACAGATTTTCACTCTCTAATATATGTGAACTATTCAAAAAACACAAATGTTTTATCATTTACATTTCTGTTTCACATATACACTTGTTCTATTTTGGTTTATCAATTGAGGGGGATCATTTACTGATATAAAAAGCGAACTATTAACTTAGAACAATTACTATTCCACTGCATTTACTTCATGTCTTAAACTGTTCTTTAAGAATCTACTGAACACATATAGATCCAACAATTGGTATCAGAGCATCTGGTTTACCTGATAAATATCAATCTAACAAATTGAGATCAGACACAGACTCTTATTGATATTCAATCAAAGTCTATAGTTCCTTTTAATTTTCAATCCATCACTTTAAGAAATTGCTAATCAATCAATCTTCTTAAAAATGGATCCTCATAATATTGGATGTGCTAATAAGCCTCCCATGCTAGTAAGAAATGAATACAATATCTGACAAAGAAGGATGACACATACTTTATCACAGCTGAACATTGATTGTTGGAAGTCTGTCCTGTATGGACCCCATAAACCAGTGATTATTGATCTAGAAACTAAAATAGAAAAGGTCAGAGAACCAAAAGACTACACAGAAGAAGATTTTCCAAAACTTGAGCTTGATGCTAAAGCTTTCTCTATGTTGGCAATGGCTCTCCCAAATGAAATATATGCTGGGCTCTTACACTTTGAGAGTGCCAAAGAGCTTTGGGATAGTTTAAAAGAACAGTTTGGAGGAACTGATGAGGTGATTGCCAACACCAGAGAAATCTTAGCTCAACAATATGAAACTTTTACCCATGTAAATGGAGAAACTTTAACACAACAATTTGAAAGATTTTCTTCACTTATTTCTGAGTTAATATTAAATGGACAGACCTACACAAATACATCTATGTTACATAGATTTTTAAGGTTTCTGCCAAAAAAAATGGAAACTTACTCCATAGTTCTCAGGTCAAGTTCAAATTTTGACTCCCTAACACTTACAAAATTACATGGGAGATTGTTAACTTTTGAAAGAGAAATTAATCAAAAGAAAAGGTTACAAAATTCTGGTAAAGTTGTTGATGGCTATGTTCCTGGTAGTACAGCTTTGTTAGGACAAGATTCCTTATCTTGTTCAAATGATTTTGGCTCTTTTGATCATATTGACATCACAGTAGGGATCTCATCAGAAAGACCCTATTCAACTTATGACAATGATGAAAATCAAACTACTGATAACATGTGTTTTATACTTGATGACTTAAAAAATTTCAGTACTGATGATTTAGAGGAAATGGATATTCTGCACCAACTGTCCATGTTAAGTATTAAAACTAACAAATTTTATAAAAGGCCAGGTAGAAAATTTCCAGGATTAAACAATCAAACAAAAGTTGGTTTTGACAAATCTAAACTGAGATGTCATAAGTGTCAGAAGTTGGTACACTTTGCTAGAGATTGTAGAAGCTCTAGTTACAACCAACCACAAACTGAAAACCAACCAAGCTCCCGTTACAACAGAATTCAAGGATCACAAGGAAGTGCTCACTTTGCCTCCACACCAAACTACATACAATCCCAGGCACAATCTCCACAATCCAATATGTGCCTCAGATTCAGTATGTTCAGATGTCCATTCAGCAACAGGGCCAACACCAACAAAGTCTTTTTACCTCTGGGTATGTTGATTGGAGTAGCCTTCCATATGACACGTCTGAGTGCAGTCAAGATGCTAACAACAAGGACTTTGACATCAACTGGGGAGAACCAGATAATGGTAGAAAGAACTTTGCCTTAATGGCTTTTGAGGGATCTTCCTCTAACTATGCATTACCATAGGTTTCACAGGAATCCCTTTTAAAGCTTTGTTCAAATTCATACAAAGAAGCTTTTGCTTTAATCAGTGAAACCAATGTCTATCTATAAGGCAAGGACAATGACTCTGAAAGAAAATATACCCAATTAAAATGTGATTTAGAAAGAAAAATTGCTTCTAAACATAAAGAATTTCTAAATTAACGGATAAAGCCATTGAAACTCAAGCACAGATAAAAATCATGGTAGAAAACCTAGGAACTGTCAGACAAGAACTTGCTGACACCAAGGGTAATTGTGAAATATGGGTTGAGTCATGTAGAGGTTATCGAATGCTTCTTAACAAACAAAGTGCATCAAATGTTAAGTTTGGCATTTGATACAATCACACTGAATCACCAACTGATTTCACTCCCAAAACTTCTTGCAAGATCATTTCACCAGAAGGCCAACAGTTGATTGAGAAGATTATCAATGATCATACTTTGCTGATTGCCAAAAGATGTGGCAATGTCTATGCTGTAGACAATGAAAAAGACAAAGTATTGAACAACACTGACTGTTTCTTCTCAAAAGCATCAACTACTGAAACAGACCTTTGGCATCGGAGACTTGGCCATGTGAACTTTAAAACCATAAATAAAGTCATAAAAATGGGCTTGGTCAGAGGTCTACCCTTGAAGGAATAACAGTGTAAAGAACATTGTGTTTCCTATCTTAAAGTAAAACAACATAAGTCCTCCTTTAAGTCCATTGAAGAATCCAAAACTACTGTATGTCTTCAAATACTCCATATGGACTTATTTGGACAAGTCAAGATCATGAGCTTTGGCAAGAAGAAGTACTGCTTGGTCATCATTGATGACTATTCATGATTCACATGGGTCTTCTTGTTATTTTCCAAGGATGAGGTAGCTGAAATAATCAAATTATTCATTCTACAAGTAGAGAAGCAATATTCTCTCTCTGTAAAAGTCATCCAAAGTGACAATGGGATAGAGTTCAGGAACAAAAATCTAGATGATTTCTGCTTGTCTAAAGGGATTGTTACACAGTTTAGCATTCCTAGAACTCCTGAACAAAATGGTGTTGTAGAAAGGAAGAATATGACATTAATTGAAGCAGCAAGAACCCTGTTAGCTGATTCGGGCCTGCCACTTTATTTCTGGACATAAGCAGTTAACATAGCTTGCTATGTTCAGAACAGGGTCCTTATCAACAAAAGACATTCCAAGACTGCTTATGAAATCCTTCATAGCATTAAGCCCCTTAACTCCTTCTTCAAGGCTTTTGGATATCAATGTTTTGTTCTAAACATTAAGGACTCCATTTCAAAATTTGCTGCTAAAGTTGATTCAGGTTATTTTCTTGGTTATTATTCCACAAGGAAAGCATATAAAGTCTTCAATTCGAGAACCAAGATTGTAGAAGAAACACTGAATGTCAAGTTCAATGAGTCCAAACATTGACTCATTCTAGCACATCCTGCTGAACTCTTTGACATTGACAGTTTTAACTTTGGACCTGAAAAGGCTGCAAACAACTCATCAAAACCCATTTATTATGATGATCAAGGGTTTGATGATGGTCCTCCTTCATGGAATCCCAATACAGTCTGCAAATCAACTCCAAAACCAACAATCCAAACAACTACTGATTTAGAAGCCCAAACTTCCGATGCAGCTCCTAAAACTTACGATACAGTCCAAACAACTGAATCATATGTTATCAATCTAAGTGGTTTGTTTGAAGAAACAAAAAAAACCCATTATTCAACCCCAAGAACAACTTATTGAACATAAAGATCATCAATTGGATCAAATTCTTGGTGATATAGCTTCAGGGACGCTGACAAGAAACCGACTTTCCAACTTTTGTTTTTACACTGCCTTGATTTCAAAGTTGGAACAAAGAAATACCAAGAAGCCTTTAAAGACAACAATTGGGTGGAAGCTATGCAGGATGAGTTGCTAAAATTCAAAAAGCAACAGGTTTGGGAAATTTGTCCCTTACCTCCTAACAAACTACCAATTGGTACAAGATGGGTATTCAGAAAGAAACAAGATAAAGCTAGTCTAATCATTAAGAACAAAGCAAGACTGGTGGTTCAAGGTTTTTCCCAAGAAGAGAAAATTGATTATGATGAAACCTTTTCACCAGTAGCAAGGCTTGAAGCCATCAGATTATTTTTGGCTTATGCAATTTCCAAAAAAAATTAAAGTTTTTCAAATGGATGTTAAAAAAATGCATTTTTGTATGGAAAAATAAAAGAGGAAGTGTGTGTTTGTCAACCACCTGAGTTTGAGGATCCTTCTCATCCTGATTGGGTTTACAAACTGGATAATGCTCTATATGGGCTAAAACAGGCTCCACGAGCTTGGTATGACACACTTTCCACATTTATATTGAATAATCACTTCAGAAGAGGTTCCATTGACAAAACTCTTTTCATAAAGCATGTTAGAAATCACATCCTACTTGTTCAAATTTATGTTGATGATATCATTTTTGGTTCAACAAAAACCAAACTGTGTGATGATTTTAAGAAACTCATGCAATCAAAATTTGAGATGAGTACAATGGGAGAACTGCAGTACTTTCTAGGACTGTAGATTTGTAACACCCAACCGATGGCGGAATCATCGAGGTGTCACGTAGTGACGATTGTTCAAAAGCTCATGGTACTAAAATGTAAATATTTGATTATTGAATATTGTTTTACAGCATGTGAAAATGAATACATAACAAAATTGAGATAGTTGATTTATTTAGTCTAAGTCCAAAGTCCTATATGAAGCGTCAAGCGGCTTATCCTGAAACATGCACGAAAATAGATTTTGTCAACATATGATGTTGGTGAGTACTACTTAGCTTTGTACATATAGTATAAGTTTGAAAAGTAGTACAATTCATGTGTCTAGTATCACCAAGGCATTATGTAAACACGCAAGTAACCAAACAAGACAAAGATCAAATGTAAAGTTGATGAAATTGATAATGAGCACCCTAACACGTGTCAAGTCTAAAAGAGCACCATAACATAAGTTATGTCTAAATGAGCACCGTAACATAAGTTACGTCTATATGTAAAGAGCACCATAACATAAGTTATGTCTAGATGTATGATTTTGTATGTAAGCTACGTTCATGTTCAAACATAAGCACAAAGATAAACAAGACACGTATATGAATTGTAAATGAATAAAAATGTATGTGTAATTGAATATGAAAGTTTTGTATACTTGTGCATGAATTACCCCAAAAGTTGTAAAAGCGAAAAGGGGATAAGTAATACTCACCTTAGCAAGGTGTTAAGTCTTGTGGAATTGAATAAGTGTAATCCAACGTTTGCCAAGTATAACCCTATGTATAAAGTAATAAATAAGTCTTAAGTCTATCTAGTCTATAGGTATTTTCTAGGGTTTCGAATTGGGGATAAGATTTCGTTTGATTAATAAATTAAACGTTTAATAAATAAGAGAAATTTGATAAATAAATAAACAAAAGTCTTTTTGTAAAATTTTAAATCAATGATGGTCACAATATAAAGTTTTAAGTGTGAAAATAATTTTTTATAAAATTATTTTCTTATAAATTATTTTCTTATAAATAGAATATTAATCCTATTTATTTCAAATTGTCAAATATAACTTTAATATTTAAAAATATTAAAATTTAAAGAATTTTTGAATTAAAAATTGTATTTCAGTTCTAAATAATTAGAAATAATTTATATAAAATTTTGGTGCAAAAATATTGAAAAATGAATTTATTATGATTTATTTATGATTAAAACTAACAAAAATTAATTAAAAATATAAAATGAGCGGTTTTTTAGAAATAAAAATTATTTCTGTAATGTTTATTGTTATAAAAGTTTAGGATAATTTTTGTGGAATTTAATAAAATCGTTTAGATATTTTTATTGAATTTTATAATTATAAATGAATAAACTTGTAATATTTATAATATATATTAAATAAATTATTTTTGAAAAACTAAAAATTGTACAATGAACTTTACCATTAGAAGATCATACAGTAATTTTTGTAGAATTTAAAAACCACTTTTAGTATTTAAAAACTATTTTAAAAGATTAATATATTACACACACACACACACACACACATATATATATATATATATATAAAAGGGAAAAAAAATGTTTGTTGGTTATGGGAGTCGAACCCGGGCCTCTGGCCGGTTCGAGTTTTATCACAAGCGTGGCCACCAACTGAGCCACACCCTGAGAACGAGTTAAACTGGATTTAATTTAATTATAAAGGTTTATTGATTGTTTTGAATTAATAAGAAAAATAAAGTTTTTAAAAACGGGATTCGAACCCTAGCCCTACGGCCGGTTCAATCCTTTTGAACAACAAGCATAACCAACTGATCTGTGGATCAGTTGGTTGATATTTTCGTTTTGTAATAATTATATACGTTTTCTGCAGAAGTGTTCTTCCCCAATTCAAAGATTGCGAGCCCTAGCTTTCTAATTGCTTCAATAACAACATATTAATCAGACTAATGATGGGGTTTTTATCTAAAAAGTGCCGATATGTTTACCTGGACAAAGAATTTTGTTGTAAAGAACACACGTCTTCCGTAACACGAGTCAAACCAAAAGTCAACGGCTTCAAGTAGGATAATTATTCGTGCGTGTGGGGTGCAATTGAAGGTATGTAATGATAGACGAAGCATCCAGCAATGGTTTGGTGGGTTTTATACATAGTGAAATTGAAAATTTGGAAGGTTTCAAATCTCTTGACCAAGGTCTAGTCAACCGCGTTAATGGAGTTTAAATATGAAGGAATTACGCGATAATTGTGCATAGGTTTGACGTGTATAGATTAGTCGTTCAATTTAAGGCAATAATTAGTGATGATTGATGAAAGATTCGTGGCCAAATTCTTGGTCAATCCCGTCGCACAGCAGCAAAAAGGAAAGGGGAAGAAGAAGGTTACGGGTTTAAATGGCTTATATTTATTTCGAGTTGGGATAACATCAATAACGAGCCGTAGCTCAGCTGGCTTCGCGTCTGTGTGGTTTGAACCCGGCTGATGGCACCGGTTCGAGTCCGGGCATCAGCAGGTATATATATATATATATATATATATATATATATATTTACATAGTGAGAGGAGGAGTGGGCCGAGTTCGGGCCTGTTGTCTGGGCCTGTGTTCTGGGCTCCGGTTTTTAAAGAAAAAGAAAGAGGGGTTTGGGCTTTGGGTTTAAGAGTGGTCTAGACTAGTATTATTATTTGTTATCATTATTATTATTATTATTATATACAAAAATAAAAATATAATGAAAAGAAAGTGACGGATGTCACAGCATCCCCTACTTTTAGAAACTTCGTCCCGAAGTTATTAGAAACATAGGGTTATGGATGTTTGGGTAAAAATTAAGATAACTGTGGGTTGGAATTTTTTTTTTTTGAATGATTTGGATAAGAGGTTTGATAGGTGTGAGTTAAGGATTGGGTTAGGTTCGTCCCGAATAATAAGGAGAATAAGAATCTAGTAAAACACTAAACTCCAAGTTTTAAGAATCCTAAAATGAATGTATGAGTTGATTGACTATAGAAAGACCAAATGAACTACCAAGTAACTAGAGTTTGTTCCTGATCCGACTTCCAGTCTCACTTTCAATGCATCATTAGTGTTTATATATAGGGTGTACCGCAGCTAACCCACCACACCTTTGATACCTCGAAAACGTACTGGACGCCTACCAAAAACTCTAATAGAATTTCACACTACCCTAACGTACCTGTAAATTCATGATTACGTTCCGGACCGGAATCATCAATTTACCTTACATTAGGGTTTTATGTCCTTCCATGATCCTAATCTAACAACACATTAGAGCAAATAAGCTTCACAAGAAGAGGACACAACGAACACGTTGAGTTACAATGAGATGTTATCAATGAAATGAGGCCATGTAATAATGAGGTCAATTATATTGGTTTGCAACGACTTGCAAGCATGGGCTACCACTCACCCGAGGAGCCCTTTAAGTGAAATGTTTGTCTGAGTTGAGTGGATAATGTAGTAATTGTCTTTCATAGATCATCATACAAATTGATAATACATGCAAGCAAGTTTATAAGTACGGCAACCATTAAGTATAAGTGTTATCTTAGTGGCCTATAGAAATAGTTTACGAGTATCATGAATAATTAAATGTTCAATGGATAGTCAAATTAAGGGAAAAATCAAGTTTCATATATCAGACAATGATGTTTTTTTTTTTTTTTTTTTTTTTTTTTTTTGTAGTTTGATTTTCATGGAAATCAAGTCCAAATGTTTCAAATAAATGTAAGGTAGAGTCTTTAAACTTCTATGATTAAAATAAATGTATCCAAATATGATAAATTTCCAACCTGCGTTCGTACACAATAGTATGCAAGGAATTTCTAGACGTTATACGCTTATGAGTACGACACAATTAGGTACAAAATGATAATAGGGTTAAGAAAATGAAAACACATGTATTGAATTCTCGAGTCTTAAGAAGATTCCATCCATGCCTTAGCCAGTGGGATTAGCGTCACCCTGACCGTTTGCTTCGTTGATATTGATATTGAAAGCTCGTCCATGTGCCGCATTATTCAATTCAGGGCATCGAGGTCGCATGTGGTTAGGGTCTCCACAATTATAACATGCCCGGCCATTAGTAATCGGCAGTGGTTCCTGGGCAGCTGTTTGATGATTATCTTGTGTCCTAACCGTTACACGACAAGTAGTGACAAAGTGTCCAAACCTTCCACATCTAGTGCATTGACGACATGGAAGATTTGCAGGGTGATGATACTTGCAAGTGTTGCATTGAGGATGGATTCCCGTGTAGGCTTTCTTGATAGGGGGTTGAGTCACAGGGTCCACAACAGCCTGGTTCTGATTATCGCCCATTCGTTTCTTAGTGTTCGAAGAAGTAGTGGCGGCCTTTGCTAAAACAGTCTTAGATCGTTCAACAACATGGGTGGTTTTCTCAGCAAACGTCTTGGTGCCCTTCCTAACCAAGTTTCCGTTCCTTACGTGTTTGTCTGTTAAAGTGGCTGCAAGCTGGATGGCTTCTTCCACCGTAGTAGATTTGCCTCCAGTGACAACGTCTTGAATCAGGTCGGGTAATCCCTCGATATATTTCTCGATTGCTCGGGAGACCGGGGTGACCATGTGTGGAACCAATATGCTGAGTTCATGATATCGAGTATTATACGCAAGATTCTCACCACTGTCTTGTTTGAGCTCACGAAACTCATCCTCTAGTTTCCTGATTTCGTTCCTAGGGCAGAATTTGGCGATCATGAGTTCCTTAACTTCAGTCCAAGACAAAGATAATGCAACATCAGCGCCCCGATTGCGCTTTTCGCCATTCCACCAGGTTAGCGCCCCCTTTTGAAGGACACTAGTAGCATAGCGAACGCGAGTTCATCAGGACGATTAAACAACAATCAAATGGAACATTTATACATCAATCAAAACATGTTAAAGAATTATTGAACAAATTTTCTTTACAAGACTTTAAATCATGTTCCACTTCCATGTGTCCAATCACACAAGTTGAACTTGATAATCAAGGAAAACATGTTGATTAAAACATGTACAAATGTATGATTGGTTCCCTACTTTATTTAACTGCTTCTAGACCAGATATTATGTTTTCAACATGTGTTTGTGCTAGATATCAATCAGCTCCAAAGGAATCACACCTCATTGCAGTCAAAAGAATTTTCATATATCTGAAAGGAACTCCTACATTAGGGATTTGGTATCCTGCTAACACTCATACCAAATTAATAGCTTTTTTAGATAGTGACTATGCAGGGTGTAAGATGTCAAGAAAATCAACATCTGGTAGATGTCAATTCATAGGAAACTGTCTAGTGTCCTGGCAATCAAAGAAGCAAACTTCTGTGGCAACATCAACTGCTGAGATATAATATATTGTAGCTGCAATTGTAGCTGCAAGCTGCACATCACAGATACAATGTCTTCAAAATCAACTTCTTGATTATGGAATCAAATAAACCAAGATTCCACTGTTAATAGACAATACCTCAGCCAATAGCATCATTCAAAATCCTGTCCAATTTTCAAAAAAAAAAAAAAAAAAAAACATATTGAAATCAGGTATCATTTCATAAGGGATTGCTATGAAAAAGGCAAAATTGAGGTGAAATATGTGTCAACAGCTAATCAAATAGCTGGTGTGTTCACAAAACCCCTTGACTCATCAACATTCCAAAGGTTAGTATCCATGCTTGGATGCTAAATTTGGAGTAATTTTGTAAGTGTTTTCATTTTTCTGTACATATTTGATTTTCACTTATTTTATACTCATCTGTATATAAAACCTCTGATGACCAAAAAGAGAGAAACTACTGATGTACAAAACATCAGAATGGAAATATTTTCTAAAAAGAATAACTATTGTTGGGTGTTTAAAATTAAATTCTCATCAGTTATGAACAACTACTGAAGAGAAATGGGAAACTACTGATGAACAAATCTATTTCATCTGAAGTTTGGTCAAAAAGGGCAAATCACTATTTTCCCATTCAGAAGTTTGACCTATGGCGGTTATAAAACTTCTAAAAAACCCTCTTTCTCATTGATAACATTTTAAAACAAAATTTTCCTTTCTCTAACAAACCCTCTCGAAATTTCTTTCAAGGGGAGGAATCTATGAAGCAAAAGGCGTTGCAAAAGTCAAGTAAGTTAAAAAAAATAAAATTGCATATGTCATGTTTTGACAAAATTTAAAGTAGTTGTCTAATATCCAAAGTAAAAGTTTTAGAAAAAAATCTTTAATATTAAGAGAAAATTTTTCAAAACCACCAAACAAAAGAAGACACCTCAGGAGGTTGAGATGCCTGAGGATGTCAATGTGCAATCTGTACTTGAAAATGATGTAACTGAAACTTACTCTCAGTTACATTCATCATCTCCATTACCAAAACGAGCCAGAACTATAAACATTCAGTTTTCAAGGAAGAAATTCAAAAAGGATAAAACTTCTGACCCAATTCCTGAAACTACTGAAACCCAAACCACTGAACCCCAATCTACTGATGTTCGTAAACCTATTGAAACACAAACTACTGAACCTGATAACTCACCAACATATATAGTAGAAATAGCCCAATTTCTCTCTGGATTGAAAACCAATATCTCATTAGTTAGTTGCATTCCCCAATCACCACATCAAACAGGGGAAGAAACTTCTTACATGGCCATTGATGAGAATATTATCAATCCTATCCCAACAGATGAGGAAGGACCAATGTCTCTTAGCCCAATCTTTGAGATCTTAGGTACAAATGAGGCTGCTACTACTCTTTTACCACCCCTTGGTGGATCAGAGGCCAGTAGTGACATAATTAAGACCTCATTTGTGGCAACTGACGATGAAGGCTTTAAGCCTAAGGCAGGAAATACCTAGAACCAAGACAAAGACTAATAGGATAGGCCTAGCACATGATAAAACTGATGAAATCATTAGGGATTTATATTATTTCATTAATTTGGATGATGATTCAACATTCCACAAAGATTTGACGGCTGACTGTGAAGGTAGGAATCTGATGTCTCTAAACTCAATGAGTTGGTCACAAAAGATCAGGTTAAAGACCACTTAAACCCTAAATCTCTAAAGTGGCATCCCCAGTCTTAGCTGACAGGGATCTCCCAAAAACACCCCCTCCACAATCACAAAAGCCTACCAAATCTTCTTCTGGTGCTAGCATAGACTTGAACCAACTATGCAGCCTAGATGGTCCTTTGTACCAGATGATACACCATCTCATTTCCTCACATCTCCAAACCTTCACAACTGCAATGGAACTCAAAAATAAAACTCAGTTGGAGATGATCAGTAATGCCATAGAGATGAAGATGAGAGAGTTGTCTAGAAGAGTTGAAGACAATAGAAGACAACTAGAACATCTATCTGGTGTTGCACCCCCTGCTCCTTAGTTTCCAGAAGTGGATGAAACCAAAAAGGGGGAGATGAAAGCCAAGGGCAAAGGACTAGAGAAAATTTCTCTTGAAGCTTCAAAGAAGGCAAGAGAAGCTCAACAGCTCAAGGAGGCCCAAAAACAGTCAATAAAAACAAAACAAGAGATTGCTTTGAAAGAGAGGCATGACCATCAAAATAAATAAGAAAGGCTCCTTAGAGAAAAAGCTGAAAAGACTTCCCAAGGTAAAGAAACAACTGTTGAAGAACAACATCAAAGTACTTAAGACAATCCTTCAGTATTTGGTACTCAGACCAACTCTTTAGTAGTTGCAACTCAAGCTACAACTCAACCTTCTACCCAAACAACAACTGAACCGATTCCAACTCAAATTCCTGTGCCCATAACTGCACTAGTTCTAAACCCTCTACCTATTGCATTCTCATTAGAAGAAATGGAGAAGAGTTTACTGGTGGCCCAAAGAAAAGCCAAGAAATATGAGATCTGGAACAGTATAGAAGAAAGGGAAGACTTGAGCTTTGATGACAAGCTCAAAACATATGAGACTAAACTCAAAGAGTTAGATAAAGAAGAAATGCTTGCTGAGGAACAAGTCCAAATTGTTGAAGAAGATAAAAAAACAACAGCTAATTAGCTGGATTGTGAAGAACAACAAAACAAAGAAATACTCTTTTAGAGATCTTTCATCTGAGAAACTTGAATACAGGGTGAAGCTGATTTAAGAAAGACAGAATGCTGAAAAAGACAAAAAGATGAAAAGAGCTCAGATAATTGAAGAACTCGCAGCCAATAATTATGGTTCAAAATCTCAACTATCAAAATGGAAGGATGTTGATCTTCATGAAACCTACAAGAAATTCAAGGCTTTGCAGAAAACCAACCCAAAGATGTTCAACACATCAGAAGTTTTCAAAACTGCTAAACCTTCAAAGAAATCAACATTCAGACCAGCTGCCAAGAAACAAAAACAACAACCAGAGGAACCAGTCAAGACCGAACCGGTTCAGAAATGATTAAGAACCGAAAAAAACCTATTAAGAACCGAAACCGATCTACGAACCGACAAAACCGAACTGGTTCAGAAAGGAACCGGTACTGTAGCGAACCCGTTTGGCAAAAAAAAAAAAAAAAAAAAAAAAAAAAAAAAAAAGTTGAACACCTCTACCGTTTACCCACTAACAATAATACATATCTTTTAACCAATTTGGGCTGTTTTCCTTGGCTAACTGTGTGGATTTGAAGTTTGAATGCAAAATATGAACATGAATTTATTTAATTAAATTAATTGCACATCTATACATATAATAAACCAAAGCCATTTTAATGACATGGCACTCAAAGAGGGTATTCTCTTCATTGAGTGTGCCATGTGTCATCCATGTGGCAAGGGCTTTATTTTAGGAAAATAATAATTTAAAATTTAAAAACAAAATTAGATTTTTATCTCTAATGTTTCCTCCCATAACTTTCAAACGTTAATATCTTTTATATACGAGATTTTTTAAAGAAAAAAATTACACCAAATTAACGAGCGTTTTATTATTTTTCCAACGGCTACCAAAGTGTTCAGGTTATTTATTAATCATGTATAGGCAAGTCATTTGTTATGTTCAAACCAGTAAATATGAATTTTATTTACAACATGTGTTAGCATTGTAGTTGTACATTGTTTTAGGTTAGGTTTTAATATTAGAGTTATTATACATTGTTTAAGGTTATGCACTAACATTGGAGATACATTGTTAATTGTTTTAGGTTAAGTGCTACCCGAAGCTTTCCTGCATGTAACTGTAAAATGCATCAGTCTATTTCAGATGTAAAATTGATATTTCAAATTGGATTTTTCAACCCGGGACGCTCCCGGGATATAAGCTAGTATAAATATATTGTAAAATGGTACATGGATGGAATAATTATACGTGAATCAATATCATGTTTTATGACTTTATGGGGTGTAACAGACATTTGTTGACGAAAAGTGAGCCATATAACAAAGTGATCCTCAAATGTTACTCGCGTCCCACTGGTTTTACATGTATTTTCAGTGCTATGATCGATGATGACACGCAATTAGGGCTGTTCATGAGCCGAGTCGAACCGAGCGAATCTTTGCTCGTGCTTGGCTTATTTACAAACCAAACCGAGCCGATCAGCTCATTTACAACCGAGCCAGAAACCAAGCGAGAATTTTTCGAGCACACTTTTTTAAAGCGAGCATCGAGCGAGCGACGAGCGGCAAGTTTTTTCGGACAACCATAAATTTGGAATGTCTCCTTTAATGTTTTCGCTGCCTAGTGATGACTGAAGTTCGACCATCCGAGGATGACACTAAGTATGAGGCCCGGTTGTTCAAAAATGAGGCCCAGGTTGAGGATAGTGAAGCGATAAGCATACTACAAAGAACGATTGTCGCGTTGCGGCGTAGATTGATTGCGGGAGACGATTGGTAGGGGATAACTAATGTGAATAGGAAGTCAAGCATGTCGTTTCACAACTTAGGGTTTTACAATTAAACTTAGTGTTATGTTATCATTTGGTTGACTGGGTCAGTAACTATAAATATAATTGTATATGTGCATATATTGAGCCAAACCCAATATAGTGGCATGTATAAAACTATAAATATAATTATAATTAGTGTGTATATATATAATTATATATATAATAAACTAACAAAAAATATATCAAGCCGAACAGAGCCGAGCGGACCTTTTCTCGTGTTTGGCTCGTTTACAAACCGAATTGAGCCGATTGGCTCATTTACAACCGAGCGAAAAATCGAGCGAGCAATTTCCAAGCGAGCGGCGAGCGCCGAGCGATTTGAATAGCCCTACGCACAATTATGTTGTGTAAGTCATGAGTATAAGGGCATGTATAGTGCAGGGGCGTTATGGGGATTAAAATATTATAAAGTAATAGAAGGGGGGTTATGGGGCGTTATGAAAAAAAAGGGTGTAATGGGAAGGGGCGTTATGAGGCTTTATAAATGATTGGGTAATAATTGATTAATTATGTTTTTCTTATATAAATAATAATATTAAATAGCTAACAATATTTCATTAAATTAAAAAAATTACAAATACTAAAAAAAATTACAAAATACAAATTAAAATACTAAAAAAAAAAATACGAATACTAAAAAAATAAATACAAATACTCATAGTTTAAATATTTTCTCGATTTGGGCCTTGCGTTGCAAACACATTTCCAATGCTTTGCCGGATAGGTGGTCGTGCGACTTCGTGTAAAACTCAAAGTCGCGTTCAAACTTGATCCCGCATAAGCTCGACCACCTCTCGGTTATCTTGGATACGTTGAGCCCCGATGTCGCGTATGTCTTGGAGGCGTTGGTTCATCTCAGAAAACGCTAGGATTAACTCGTTCACCGTTGACGAAGACTCCGACCGGGCGGCTCGAGCAGCCTTTCGACCGGCGCGGACGGGGTATCTCATCCGCCCTTTCCTCCCCTACAAAATACGCATTTTCTTCAGCGTTTAGGTCGATGAAACACGCGTCAGACGTAGGCGTTTCTGTAACACCCCAACCAATGGCGGAAACATCGGGATGTCACGTATTGATGATTGTTCAGTAGCTCATGGTAAATAATAAATTTCATTATATGATTTAAATAAATTACATACAATTGTTCTACAAGAATTCGTACATCAAATTGAATAAAACTATGCACACATCTTCAAGCATTAATTCAAATCTTCAAGCAAGTAGAACCTGAAACATGTTAAGTTGAAAATATTTTGGGTCAACAAAAGTTGGTGAGAATTACATAGGTTTTGATAATCGAATAAAATTGTTGTGCAATTCATATGTCATGGCAATCTAGTCCATATGCGAAAACATACTAGAAGTAAATCGAGTGCATAATCAACCATTGTGACTGTTGTATTGTGGTACATCCCATACGCTCATGGTTCACTCGTTTATATTGCAGTAACAAACACCCACGCTACCTTTGTAGGAGGCACGTATCCGGGTGGGATTGTCAGTCCAATAGATCTATCAATGTATACCGTTTGGCTGATGAATGTTTATGCTAGAATTGTGCTTACCCTAGTCATGTTCAAGACATAATGCAACATAGAAATACACATAGACACATTAATGATTGAATTGCATAAATATTGTTGTAACATGTTTCACCCCAAAAATGGTGATAAATAGAAAAGGGGCTATGTAAAACTCACCTTAGCAAAGTATTAAGTCTCGAGAAATAGAATATGTGTAGCCCCAAAGTTGCCAATTACAAGAGCTTATAATCAAAGCTTCAAGTGTAGAAGTAATAGACTATAGAAGAAAGGTATGAGGGAAAGTTTAATCGGATTGAAACAATTAGAGGTGCAAAGTATAATGGGTCATAGGTGGGTTTTTATACTAGTTTTGGATTCAATTAGCCATTAAAATTAGTCAACACCATAAAGTAAGGTTTTATGATGAATTGACTATTTGACTCAAGGCTTTATTTAAAAAAAAATAATTTAGAATCATATTATTATTATTATTATTATTATTATTTATATACATTTATGTATGTATATAAGTTGTGAGTTAGGATAAATAAAGACTTAGGCACATTTGTATAATATTAATGATAAAGGTGTAATAAAAATATATATATATATATATATAAGGGCTTTATATGTATTAAAATTTTGGGGAAAATTTTGCGGTGTTACAGTCTCCCCTACTTTTGGAAACTTCGTCCCGAAGTTTATTGAAAATACAGGGTTGAAGGTGATTGGGTAGAAATTAGGACAAGGGTGGTTTGGGAAGTTTCGAGTTAAGGCATGACATAAATTTATAGGTAACAGAATAAACTGTTTCAAATAATTTGGGTAAGAGTTTTGATATGTGTGAGTTTTAAGAGTTGGATTAGGTTCATCTGAAATAGCAAGGAGAATAAGAATCTTAAGTTTTAGGACTCCTAAAAGAAATGCATGAGTTGATTGACTATAAAAAGACTAAATGAACTACCAAGTAACTAGAGTTTATAATTGGTTATTTACTGAAAACCTTGATAGAATTTCACACTACCTTAACGTACCTGTAAATTCATGATTACGTTCCGGACCGCAATCACCAATTTACCTTACATTAAAGTTTTGCGTCCTTCTATATCTCCACCGATTGTTGAGCAGGTCCGATAGCCTCCACCAGTCGTGGAGTAGGTTGTAGGGCCTCTCCCGACTGTTGAAAAGGCATAATGACCTCTACCAATCGTTGAGTAGGTTCGATAGCCTCCACCAGTCGTGGAGCAGGTTGTAGGGCCTCTCCCGACTGTTGAAAAGGCATGATGACCTCTATTAAGTGCAGCATTTATTATACACATAGGTTGCAAATTGATAACATGTTTATGCAAGCAAGTATAACAAGCACAGTATATGAGTTGTAGTTGTATAGATTTATATAATTAGTTCACATTCAAACAATCATGCACCATGTAACAACTCTCAGACAAATATTTTATTACTTGAATCAAATAGCGTCAATACATAGAATAAAAGCAACCAATAGTCAAATGGTGAGACTTGCGGTTAGGTAGCGGGAGGATCTTGATCTTTGTTTAGTTTAGGGCATCGGTTACGGAAGTGATTTGGGTAATGAATGTTCAATAAGATATGGGTTGAATAAAGGACAATGAGGTAATATAAGGAATGTAATCATTTATTCATTTAATTAAAACGAATAAACGAAAACGTTGACTTATCAAAGATTCTAAATTCTAATAACATATGAAGACATGCTTTAGCCTATAAGTGAACACTCATCCCGAGAATTCCTAGGTAGGCATCCGGGTCCCTCGTCTGATTGGGATATATGCGCAATGCCAGCCTAGACAGAAGACTCAGAATACAGGCGTTCACCCTTCCAGATTGCACGTGTTCATTATTAAAATCTAGAACTTCGACGAGATCTCAAGGTGGTTCAGGCTAAACCTGAGGATTTTGTCCTATTAGTCTAAGAGTAGATCCAATGGTGGAGAGCAACCTTCTTGTAAGGATGAAAGTAGGGATAAGAAGTAGGAGGGAGATAGAGAATGGCAAGTAAAAGAAGCAAATACTGGTTATAATCCTATGGTTATAGACTAGATTATTTTTCTAATAACCTAATTCCCTATAACCATGGCTCTGATACCAATCTGTAACACCCCAACCAATGGCGGAAACATCGGGATGTCACGTATTGATGATTGTTCAGTAGCTCATGGTAAATAATAAATTTCATTATATGATTTAAATAAATTACATACAATTGTTCTACAAGAATTCGTACATCAAATTGAATAAAACTATGCACACATCTTCAAGCATTAATTCAAATCTTCAAGCAAGTAGAACCTGAAACATGTTAAGTTGAAAATATTTTGGGTCAACAAAAGTTGGTGAGAATTACATAGGTTTTGATAATCGAATAAAATTGTTGTGCAATTCATATGTCATGGCAATCTAGTCCATATGCGAAAACATACTAGAAGTAAATCGAGTGCATAATCAACCATTGTGACTGTTGTATTGTGGTACATCCCATACGCTCATGGTTCACTCGTTTATATTGCAGTAACAAACACCCACGCTACCTTTGTAGGAGGCACGTATCCGGGTGGGATTGTCAGTCCAATAGATCTATCAATGTATACCGTTTGGCTGATGAATGTTTATGCTAGAATTGTGCTTACCCTAGTCATGTTCAAGACATAATGCAACATAGAAATACACATAGACACATTAATGATTGAATTGCATAAATATTGTTGTAACATGTTTCACCCCAAAAATGGTGATAAATAGAAAAGGGGCTATGTAAAACTCACCTTAGCAAAGTATTAAGTCTCGAGAAATAGAATATGTGTAGCCCCAAAGTTGCCAATTACAAGAGCTTATAATCAAAGCTTCAAGTGTAGAAGTAATAGACTATAGAAGAAAGGTATGAGGGAAAGTTTAATCGGATTGAAACAATTAGAGGTGCAAAGTATAATGGGTCATAGGTGGGTTTTTATACTAGTTTTGGATTCAATTAGCCATTAAAATTAGTCAACACCATAAAGTAAGGTTTTATGATGAATTGACTATTTGACTCAAGGCTTTATTTAAAAAAAAATAATTTAGAATCATATTATTATTATTATTATTATTATTATTATTTATATACATTTATGTATGTATATAAGTTGTGAGTTAGGATAAATAAAGACTTAGGCACATTTGTATAATATTAATGATAAAGGTGTAATAAAAAAATATATATATATATATATAAGGGCTTTATATGTATTAAAATTTTGGGGAAAATTTTGCGGTGTTACAGTTTCGGCATCAACCGACTTATAGGTCTTCGACTTCTTTGAAGGCCTCATATTTCTGGCCCGGGATGAAGAAGTCCCAACCATTGGGCGGACGTTGGACCATTTGGAGCAGTGTTTCAGCAGCCGCCAAACCCTCAAGTACGGAAAATTACCATGTTCTTGTTTGTATTCTTGCAAGGCCGCCTCCAAAATATTTTCGTCGCTTTGGCCAGTTTTTCAACCATTCCGGATGCGTTGATAAACGGCCTGAAAGTTGTTGCATTTGCTGCTCATGTCGATCCACTTGCCCGATATGGAATCATCGGGCCGGTAGTTTTCTCCCTTACCAAGTATCTCAAAAAATATTGCTCGAATTCTTCTCCAAAAATCTCCTTTGGATTGGTAGTTCGCTAAAAAAAACAAAGCAAAAAAATATATAAGTTCACGTTTAAAAAAATATATGTGAAAAAATATAACATAACAAAAAATATATATCATACCAACAATAGGATCCTCCGAAACGTCAACCCACGCTCGGGGTAACGCGAACAACTCATCGTCAGTCCATGGTTGGACGGTTTTTTTTTGGCGCGAGTTTGCGCGTCTTTTCTTTTGTGAGACCGTCTTCCTCGCCCGGCTGGTCCCACGGGCTCTTGCCCGGCACCGGCTCCGGTGTCTCCAGAACCGACAGTGGGTCATGCGAAGCATTTGAGGACCCAAACACTTGTGATGAGCTAAACCCACCTCCCATGGATGACCCGAAACCCCCTCCCATGTTAAAGTTATACACGTTCGGGTCCCAACCCATGGGTTGGTTTAACAGGTTCACAAAACCTGCTTGGTTTGAAACCGAACCTGGAACTATGGGTTGGGTGTTCTCGCCAGTAGTTTGAGAACTGAACCCGAAACCACCTCTACAGAAAGGATTCATCTTGTGTTTGCTTGTGTGTGTAGAAATTAGAAATTGTTTTTGTGTGTGTTGGTGTAGTGTTTGATTTGTGTTGATGTATGTTTGGTTTGTATAAATAAGGTAGGCCACGATATTTTTTTTTTTTAACTTTATGACCGTTCAACGGTCAAGATATTCTCACGTCCTCCAATGCTAAACGCCCGTTATGTGTATAACCTTCCCACCCTAAAATGCCCCATAGCGTCTGGCGGGCGGTGTTCCCGACGCTATGGGGGCTGATAACGCCCTAAGCCACTACACACAAACTAAATTATGTGTAATTATTTTGACATCATTGTCTACAAAAACGTAGGTTTTTTTACGTCTTTATTTCAAAGAGGATCGGCTTAACGTATCCCCTCCCCTTATGTTTTTCAGCGAACTCCTCTCTTATTAAATCAATGAAATATGTTTTGGCTTTTAGTGTGATCAAAGGGGCCATATCAATAATTTGATCACTTGGAGAATGATATGAATAATAAAAATGGACACTCGGTTAAGTTTTACACATCCCTTGGATAACATAGACCTCGTCACAATCATTAGGGACAATTGGACAAGCATAACTAGCCTGTCTACTCTTCCTATAGTTGCTTCTTATTCATTGGTTTTATACCGTCTATGGTGGCTCATGATTTTTCACCCCAGCAGTTTTACCCTCAATAGTATAAAAAAATGGTGTCATTATAAATCCAAATATAAAAAAAATGACACCATAGGCAAATATTTCTGGCTCCGCCACTCCTTCTCTAGTAAGCATAAATAGTCTTTCTACTCTTCCTACAGGTTGCCTCTTATTTATTGGTTTTATACCATCTATGGTGGTTCGTGACTTTTCACCCCAACGGTTTTACCCTCAATAGTATAAATCCCCCTCCCCCGGCGCGGTTTTTGCTTCAATATTATAAATTTCTCTGTTTTTGCCCGTAAATTTTATATTGAGTCCGGCCTCCCCGTTTTAAAGGTCCCGACCTGAAAAAAATATCAAGCGTTACCATATCACATGATGAAAAACACCCATTTCAAATGCTTATGACTACACATGGTATTACAATCATGCAATCAAGGTACTACTTCCAGAGCATATAGTAAACAATTAAGTATACCTCTGGAAAACTTGTACAACTTTATGCTTATTTTTGGCACCTGGACCCTTTACATTGGGTTTTAAGTAACAGTTTTTATTGGTGTCATCATTTACAGTTTTTACATCTTATCCCTTTCTCACTCACACGCAGTAAAGTGGGGTAAGAAAATTATTGATGCAAAAGTACAACAGTCGAACCTGGAGGAAAAATATACGTACGTACGTAGGTGGATGGATCATTAAATTCCAGACAGCCAAGCTAGGCGATCGGTCGATCGGCGCAGCCTGCATCATCATGATCTTACAATAATATATAGTGAGAGAGTCCTATTGCTATACTTATCATTTATGGGATTCTAGCTACCGGAAGTTAATAGCTTCATAGTACACTGCATGTGCTTCCTTTGTGGCATGTGACAAATTTACCAGGGGGACGGGCTGCCACCAGAATTGGGCATGGATACCCCACTACCAGTATGGTAACACTGTCGTCACCCGTGCTGGTAGGGATCCCGTGAACCAATTTCTGGTTCTTGTTATTGTGTTGATACAAAGAAACGGTCTTTTTTCTTGACCTATAAATAATTGTCATGTTTTTTTCCCTTTGACCGTTAATTTTTGACCGTTTTTTTAATTTTTGACTGTTTTTATCTTTTGCCTATATAAATCATATATTCACATAAAATTTTGACCGTTTTTACACAACTACATCTTTTAATATGGGTGGTGGTAGTATGTTTCCGAATACGTATCGGTGACGACGATCATCCCACCCCGCAACACATCAACCGACTACACACACACACACACCAATAACACAACCGACTACACACACACCAACAACACAACCAACAACACATCAACCAACTACACACCCACCGACTACACAACCTCCCCCCACATTTGAATATTACGAGCCACAAGATCCTGACGATTTGACCACCGAAGAATTGGTTTACGCATATGATTACGTAATGGCTCTAGTACAACTAGGAACAATACGACTTGGAGATTATGTACGAGTGTCGGGGGCGTGTCAATCCTTCTATAGTGCGAAACCCACCGGTCCCTGTACAAAACCCCCCGGATGAAGATGATCCCGGGGCCGAATACGTAAATAATTCGGATGAAGAAATGTATTGCCCGACACCCGAAAGTGAGGGATATCAATATCACTACGAGAGGTCGGATGGGCGGGATAGTGATCGTGACGTTTCTTCGCCAGTGTCAATTGCGTATTATTTCTTTTCTTAGCTTTGTTTAAGTACTATTTTAAATAGGTTTATGTTTATATTTAATTAATGTTTTAATTAGGTTAATGTTAACTTTCATTAAAAATTAAACAACATTAAACATTAACCATTAATTATTAAACATATGGCGCAACATTCGCCATGTCGCAAAATGGATGAAGTTAGTCCCGTGTGTATGGTAATAGTCGCGACACGTGACTTGGATTGCAATGTCTTCTTGAATCGTGGTTTCATAGAGGGCGTTCTATCGGATACACCTGGACCAGAGAGCAATCCACTTACTAACGAGCGAATCCTTAGGGCAGTCATTTGTGCCGGTTATTTCATTGAATACCACCGACACCCGGTTCCAAAACGAAGTTGTCTGGAAATTGGCAGAATGAAGAAATGTATTTCTCACTATCAAGTATGCCCTCCTTAACGCGATCTCCTCATTTACATTCCACGGGACCATTTTAATGATACGATTAAAGTATGATAACCGGTTTTGGTGTGATTTTGGTATTGAAGTTATGGGGTTTTTTATAGAACAAAATGTAACAGTAAGAATTCTTGAATTATGGTTGCAACGGTTTACATTTTAGTAACGGTTAGAAAATTAATTACCGTCTGAAAATTAAAAAATGGTTATTTTTTTATTAATTTAAATGAAAATATAAATGAAAGAATCAGTGGAGTGCTGCCTCCAAAAAAGTGTTTCAGTTAAGTAAATCAGTGAAGTGATGTGGTAAGACATGATTGGTTAAAATCAGTTAAGTGAAAATAAAGAGCTATGATTGCCCCTTCCCCCTTACATTACACCTTGTGTGGCTGAGTGTTTTGACTTTTAAGCATTAAAAAGGGTGTTGGTACCTTCGTATAGGAATTCACAAAAAAAGAATCTAATTAATCAAGATACACAACGAGAGTCGTATTCATACGATTTTTCACTTCTCGACAAATATAATCTGTTTCATTATTCTAAGTGGTTATTCTATTTTGGGTAATAAAGAACCTGTTATTCTTAACTCTTGGGCTCAGGAATTCCTATATAACTTAAGTGACACAAAAAAACCTTTTCTCTTCTTTTATTAACTGATTTATGTATTGGATTTCATTTGACCCATGGTTTCAAAAGGCGTGAATGTAAATAAAAAACATCCCCTAAATGGAATCACTCCTTATGGACTCGTGGAGAATGATTCTGGTCTAGTTCATGGCCTATTAGAAGTGGAAGGCGCTCTGGTGGGATCCTCACGGACATGCAGTCAGTTTGATAAGGATCGAGTGTCATTGCTTCTTCGACCCGAACCAAGGAATCCCTTAGATATGATGCAAAAAGGATCTTGTTCTATCCTTCTTGTGTCGAAATACTAATGATTCTTTATAATGTTCGTCAAACATTCCTAATGTTAGTTTCTATTTTTTACAGACGCATCAGAACATACTTTAGAGTTATTACGAGTTGGAACAATATTTTCCAAAACGACGAAAAGAATAAGACTACCAACTGAGCTATCCCAACTATTCCTGATGTCTCATCCTCATTTTCATTTTACTAGAGAATGTGGGTCTATGTCAATTGAATGGGTATTACAAAGCCTCATCCAGGTCCTAGAATTTACCAAAAGAACAGCTTTGTAAGTTTCCATATGAAAATGAGGGACGCGATCTTGCTACTGAAGGTAATGAAATTATCCGTGAGGCTACTAAATAGAGTCCTGAACTAGTTGCTGCTTGTGAAGTATGGAAAAATATCAAATTTGAGTTCCAAGTAGGGATGGCAATGGGTCGGGTTTGGGACGGGTTTAGGTAATCCCAACCCCATACCCGATTAGGTATGCTTGTCCCAAACCCGTCCCAAAACCCGTCGGGTTTGTATCGGGTAATTACCCATCGGTATCGGGTATACCCGTGGGTTTCGGGTAAACCCATTAATTTTAAAACTTATCCATTGGGTATATCTGACTAAAAACATGTCAGGTATCTATTGCATGACTACTAACCAATACATTTAGCATTATCAAATATGTATGTAAATGATTACAATGTATAAATATTAAATAGTTAAATCATATAAAAACACAAAAAGACATAGATAACACATATTATACACAAATAATTGGTTTTTTTTTAAGAAGATGACAATCTAGATGGACAATTAGATATATATTATGAATACATATTTTAAAAGATATATAGGAAATTACATCGGGTATCTAATCAGGTAAACGGGTATACTTTATCGGGTAATCGGGTCGGGTAAATGGGTATATCATCAAATCCCAAACCCATCCCAAACCCGCGGAAAAAATAAAAACTAATCCCATACCCGGACCCATACCCGATTATCTAACCCCAAACCCGTTCCAAATGTGTCGGGTTTCGGGTTTACCCATCGAGTTCGGGTTTGATTGCCATCCCTAGTTCCAAGCAATGGATACTTTGGATACAGATAAGGATAAGGATAAGAAGTGATAACGTTCGTTCTCTTAATTGAAATTCAACGAAACTCCATGCATGCCACAAATGCCCTATGAAGAAGAAAAATCCCAGAACAAAAATGAGAAATAGCTAACCAACGACATTGGTGCGCGTGTAAACGAGGTCGTAGTGGGTCCCCTCCATGCCTCATTTCATAGGGAACCTCAAATTGGCTCTGTTTCATTATATTCCATCCATATCCCAATTCCATTCATTTAATATCTTTTTGGTGTCATTAACATAACATATACCATTTCTAGTCTATCTCTTTCTATTTCTTTTCTATATATGGAAAGTTTTAAAATCATCATATAATAATCCAGAAATTGCAATAGAAAAGAAAAAAGGGAGGTTTGTGATGATTTTGAAATCTTTTCTACTAGGTAATATAGTATCCTTATGCATGATGATAATCAATTCGGTCGTTGTGGTCGGACTCTATTATGGATTTCTGGCCACATTCTCCATAGGACCCTCCTATCTCTTCCTTCTCTGAGCTCACGTTATGGAAGAAGATCCTTTTGTATTTTTCATACATAAACTAGATTATACCCCGGGAGTAAGGATGAGCATATTGCATTGAATACCGAACCGATATCGATCCCGTACCGAACTAAGGGTGTTCGGTATCGGTACTCACATTTTGAGGTTTTCGTTTTCGGTGTTTTCGGTATTGGCACGGGATCGGTACGGTATCGGTATTTTAAGGTAAAATACGGATACCATACCGGTACTGGGTTTTGAGAGTTTTCAAGATCGGTATCGGTTGGTACTGATACCGTCCCTAGCTCATCCTTACCTTGGAGCGTCTCGGGGTTAAGAAATCTAATATGACACATTAATTTTACATATGATATAGGCTAATGCGCTTCATATTTACATGCAGGAAAGCTTCGGGTAGCGTCTAACCTAAAACAATTAACAATGTATAACTTGTGACATTTGCCACCCTTATCTGTACCAAGTTGTCAATTCTAGTCCTTGTACTTTCTGTCATTTTCGGATTTAATAAAATGATCAACTTATATGTAACATTCGCATTTTATATAAACCGTACCTACGTTTTAAGCAACAACATATGTTGCGTTATTTAAATTTGATTTAAAAAAAATACTCAGTTTAAAATTTATTTGATTTTTGTCTAAATTTAAACGTTTAAAGCTTATGGAAATGTTTGAAATATATCAAATGTTTTTAAGTTTTTCTTATAAAAATATAAACATGATAAGTTATTTGGTAAATAAAGTTTAAAAAGTTTGAGTTTTGAAACTTTTAAAATGTTTAAGTTAAACCTAGGTTAGTTTGGTCAAGTTTATAAAGGAAAAAACTAACTAGGTTATACTAAAACTAACTTCAGGGGCTGGACATGTAATTGTGTGATACTTGGTTTTTTGAATCCAAGGTCCCGCCCCCATTACCTGTTTTTTTTTCTTTTTTCGGTGATCCATTGCCGACCGGAATAACTTTCGGCGAGTTCGAGTCGGCCAAATTTTGAACGTTGTAACTTGTTTTAATGGCCCCCGATTGCTCTAAAAATTATGAAAATTTAGGTGTAACATCTTGAAACCCTAAAGAAAATTATCATATTTTTATTTTTGAAAAATATATTATTTTCATATTTTATTGATTTAAATTGTTTTAATCATAATTAATTGATTAAAAATTCATTTTAAGGATTTTAATCTCAAATTTTCTGGGAAATTATTTTTAAGTATGATAAACTGAAATAAAAATTATTTTCTCAGAAAATAGTTATTTTTGCTATTTCTACGATTTTTAATCATTAAAACACTATTTAATTTCATTAAATCTGTTTTAAATACAAATAAAGTGAGAAAATTTATGGAAAAATTATTTTCACTATTTTACATCAGAAAATAATCATTTTTCATAAAAATATTATTTTTGGATCATATCTTGTATTTCTGGATTATTTATATTTAATTAGTCATAATAGACTATTTAATTAAATATAAATTATAAAATCTGTTTTATGAATATTTTTATATAAAACAGAAATATTTCTAAGTGTAAAAAACATAAGTGTTTATATTTTCTTAGTCACATATTTGATTTTACGTCACGATATATTTTATTTAGAATTATTAAATTAGAGTTATAATAAACTTCATCTTCCCTACCTAGCCTAGCAAACCCTAATGCCTTAGATTCTAGATATCGTAGACTTTTAAGTCATTTTCCCTCATTAGTATTCTTATATACATAGGTTGAATTCTTCAGAATTTCCAAGTTTATCTTGTGACGAGTTTTGTTTGGATTTAACGCGCTTAGCAAAACTGTGAGTATATCTTTCCCCTTTTCATTTTACTATTTGAGGCTACTCATGTACCTTATGTCAAATTACTATTTCTTTTCACTAAGTGCAATTCTCATGTGTGTTTGCTTTGTGTTACTTTGTGTATTTATGACTTGTCAAAATCATTAACCGATACGGCCTAGCATTTCAATGAATAGTACTATGGTATATACCCCCTGTGACTCTGTTGAGAGACCTTGGTCATTGCTATGTGTTTTATTACTACTGTCAATAGCGCATACTATATGTAAATTTCATTTCACTTTCATAGGGTTGATTTCGACTCGGATACTATTTAAATACATAATTGCAAAGGGTATACAACACATGAATTTTTGTATTGACAAAATTATTTTGTACATGTTTCAGGTTGTATTAAGATGCATTCTTTAAGCTTTCGGATTCATATTCATATTTTGATTCATTGTATTTCAGTCTAGTTGGGATTTAGAATCGTTGTATTTCATTTCAATGTAATAAACTATTTAATCAATGTATCATTATTTACACTTTTAGTCCATGAGCTATTGAACAATCGTCACTACGTGACACCTCGATGATTCCGCCATCGGTTGAGGTGTTACATAACTCTAATGTTAACACCTAAGCTTGATAGTGTATAACTCCGTTTTTAACACTTAACATTAAACAGTGTATAATTCTAATGTTAACATCTAACCTAAAATAATGTATAACTCTAATATTAATACATAACCTAAAACAATATACAACTCTAATGCTAGCACCTAACCTAAAACAATGTATAACTCCAATGTAACTCTAATGTTAACACCTATCCTAAAGGCTAAAAAATATACAATCCTATATACTAATATACTAATATTGATACCTAATCTAAAACATATAATAACTCTAATATTAACACCTATCATAATAACTCTAATATCAATATTCAATACCTAACTTAAAACAATATATAACTCTAATATTAACACCTATCATAAAGGCTAAAAAATGCATAACTCTAATATCAATATTCAATACTTAACCTAAAACAATCTATAAATCTAATGCTAACACCTAACACTTCAATATGAAGAAGCACTAAAAACGTTCAGTTTAGAGTATAGCAATCCATTATAACATACATCAATGTAACACCCCAACCGATGGTGAAATCATCGAGGTGTCATGTAATGACGATTGAAACGTTGTCTAGAAGCACGAACATTGCGTCGGCTTAATCATTTCCCATTTCATGTTGTATTGTACATTTCAACATTTTGTATGACAACTGTAAATCAATTAATAATATTTCAATTTTATTTAAGACCATGAGTTATTGAACAATCATTCACTTTGTGCACCCGGATGATTCCGCTATTAGTTGTGATGTTACAATCAATGAGTAAAGTATTACAGTCAGATAATTAAGTGACAGATAATCCTGACCCTTAATCTAAATCATATTCATAACTAGAAGAGCTCGGATGTTGAACATAGTAGTTCTAAACTTGAAAACTAAAATAAATATCATAAATAATTACATGGAAACATAAACCCTATGACACAAAATCTGTTATGTAGTCCATCAAATATTTTTTTAAAACTTTTAATTTATCTAGAACTGATTGATAACTCTACCCTGACATTTTACCTAACATCATATCCCACTATTATATACACAATTCGGTTCTATTCAACTATTCACATCTATCAATCCAGAAATATAAAATTGAAATTTTACAAAATAAAGACACAGGAAACAATATCCTTCATCACATTCCCAAAAATCAAAACACATAAAAATTCAAACTTTATAAAAAAAATAAGGCAAAACCAGTAACCAGGGCTTGCTGGAAGAGGCCATACCCTGTGGATTGGTGGTAGAAGGTTGGGCTACTGGCAAAGTGGAGGCCACGTCGGTGGTGAGAGTACCCATTATGCTACCGATGGCGGTGTCAACGGGTAAAGATTGTTTGGCAAGGCAACCCTTGAATCCATTCTCTAATTCTTTGTATTTGGTTTGGAACTCTTTGATTGGATCTTTGTTTATAAAATCTTGTGGTGTATGAAAGGTTAACTCGCTGTTCTTTCCTGCACCCACTGTTGGTATGAAGCGAGGAATTTGAGGTTTTGGTTATGATTTGGGTTTTGATAGAAGAGATAAAAGAGAAGAAAAGAGACGCAATAGTGGACTAATTTTAAGATTATTATATTGTAGCAATATTATAACCTAACACCATATATTTTCATTTTGTTTCTGCCGGAGGAGGGAAGGGTGGCGGTTGCAAAAAAGAGAGAGAAAAGTGGATAAAGTTGCCCTCAATCTTTGTATCCTCCACTTTTTATTGGTGAGTTTTTTTAACAACCAACAAAAACTTATATTATTACTTTTGAAGTCAGCTAGATGTTGGCATTACATACGTTTACATCGTATACACGGGTGTTTTGAATAGTTATACTAGCCTTGCTACATTAAAAGTTTTTCAATCACCCCACGTTAAACCAACCTTTTATTTTCTTTTTTTTCCAGGCCCAATAAGAAAAGCATGTGTCCTCCTTATCTCCCATTTTATTTTATTTTATTTTATTTTTACTATTTTGGTTAAATGTTATTTTAATAGGTAGCCGGTAGTGAAATCTTGTGACACCATAATACACAAACGTGAAAATAAGTAAATGAGGACTAATGTGAGACCATAACAAATAGCCTAATAAAGAAAATTCAATGGAATATACGAAGGTGACACACATTGTTTTTTATTTTATAAGTGGTTTATATTTTCAACGAGACAATATTTTTTTTGTGTATCTACTTTATCTTCACGTATCCTCTTTACTTTTCTTACAAAATGGTCAAAATCAGTCAAATTGGACTCATCAATGTTGTAAGGTCAGTAAAAAACAAGTGTAAAAACATGCTTCTAGATACCTTAACTAGTAAGGACAAGTCCATGGGGAATTAGTGAAATGTGTTAAAAGTTATGAATCCAATTGATTAAATTAAAACCTAGTTTGATTGATTTGATTGTAAAAGTGATATGAAAGGGAATCCAATTAAATTGGTTGTAAATAATAATAAGAAAACACAATCCTCTCTGGGGTTCAGGTTTGGAAATCACAATTTATCTTGTTATTCTAGTAGGAAGTCATTAAGAGTGACTTTGTGTACGGTTAAACAAACCATATTATGAAACTGAACTTAATAGGCTCTATTTGCACAATTACCGATTCATGTAAGTAAAAACAATAATAAACAAACCATCTAGTGTAACAAGAATTTTAATTTAATGTTCAAACAAAACTAGATTGTTTGAATGTAAAATCATAACTGAAAATGATCAAACTGTAAAGGGTTAACAAATTCAATCCCAAAATCTAGAACAAAATACGAATTAAAAGTTCTAACCCAAACACTACACCCGGAGATCTTGGATTCATGAACTTAGATGATTGGAAGATGTTAGAATGCTTAAGAATGCCCCAAAATTGTCTATTCGATAATAGAAAACGATTTAGGAATGATGGAATTCATAACCTAGGAGTTACATATGTTTAGATAGGTGAAATCCTAAAAAAACGCGAGTCTTGCCGACATTGGGCGCATCTTGCACTGGGGTCTTGACAGATTCCACTTTTCCCACTGTCATGCTCAACCAGTGCACCTTGCACCCAGATCAATTTATGTTTCACTCCAACTTAGTATTTCTTTATTTTCTTTTTGTTTTCACTTCGGGTTGCATCTATATGCTTCCATACTCTCGCGTAACTTTCGAAAAGCCTCCTTTAAGCGCCATTAGATCCAAAAACCTTCAAATCACAACCATTCTCAAAGTAACTGTATTTCACACAATTAAACACTTAAAAACACATAATTAAACATATTAACATCTGGTTTGATACTCTCACACCAAGGGCCACGAATACCTATAGCTTTGGTGTACAAAAATGGTCGGGTCGGGTTGGATATGCCACATGCATTTTTTATTTATAAAATTTTAACATATAAAACCTCGATCCAAATATACTATTTTGCTTGGTTAAGGTAGGGGAGTGGGAGCGGTGCAAGGGAGGCCCTACGTGGCCATGTGCCCCCTTGCGGGAACACCGCGCCACCCCTTTCGATGCAGGTGGTTATTAAAGATGTTCATGGTTTGGTTCAGTCGAGATCTCTTTAACTCTATCTTTATTTAAATGTGTGTGTATGTGTATACAGTGGCGAATACATATTTTTTTTTGTACGGGGCACAATCGGGTCGCATAAGAAGATTATTAAAAAAAGATGATAAATAACATAGTTCATTAAATATTTATAAAAGTGGTACTTTTAGAGAGTTTGGGTTGTTTGGTCGGCCAATACCTAATCGGGTATACCCAATGTCTAGGTTGTGAATTTACCGTTCTAAAGAAACAATTCTATAATTTTATGCATAATTTATCTTTGAAACTTAGTTTTGTTTAGATAATTTGTTAGTTAATAAATTTCATGTTAAAAATAAGTGGTATTGTGCTAATATCAAAATAAAACACAACCAAAAATAGAAATAAATTAGAGCCTTTAGATAGAATCCTTTTTTCTTTCTATTGGTGAACTTTACCTCCTCCCCATTTTCCTTTATTCAAACCAACCTCCCACTTCACTTCCCAAAAATAATCAGCCGCTTTTTTTTACACAACACTTTGGGATGGACGCTGGGCACATGCCCACCCTCCTCCCTTAGTGTGTCCGTCAATATGGACGGTGGGCACATGCTCACCCTCCTCCCTAAGAGTGTCCGTCAATATGTGTATGTGTGTGTATATATAACAAAAGACATATTTTGTAAGAATAAAAAGAAAAAGTAATACGATGAAAGTAATGGCGCAAATCATGGAAGCACAAATCATGGATCCATTTAAGTTTTACCTTTTATTTAGCCTTGTATTGCTCTTTCCTTTGACTCCTATTATTATTTATAGTGAGTCTTGTCTTGTAATTGTCAACAGAAAGTAATAGAAAACTTTGACCATAATAATGAAAGTTATTATGGTATCAGAGCAAGTTTAGTACCCTCTTTCCAAACCACAAAATACACAAAGAAAAACCCTAAATAATGGCTGACAGCAAGGAAGATGGTGTCGTCACAATTCTCCCTACTTCATTCATGCCTCAGATTATCCCAGGCAAATGCATGTTAATGAAGTTCTTACTGACAGGAATTACAATGATTGGGCGCAAGAAATGCTGAATTTTTTGTTCGCAAAAACAAAGTGGGTTTCATCAATGGAACTCTCAATAAGCCAGAGCCTGAATCCGACAATTACATGGTCTAGATGAGGGCCGATGCTATGATAAAGGGGTGGTTAAATACCGCTATGATAAAGGGGTGGTCGCCACCCTTTTCCTTGGTGAATAAGGTGCAATCCACGAGTCCACAGTCGAACCCATTGGATATTAGATAGTTGCTAAGCATTTGGTACCATTCATGCGGAGCCTGATGGAGTCCGTACAATGCCTTATTCAGTTTGTAGACTTTGTCATGATGAAACGGATCCTTAAAACCCGGCGGCTGTGCAACATACACCTCTTCCTTCACTATACCATACAAGAAAGAACTTTTCACGTCCATTTGGTAAACCTTGAATCGTTTGTACGAAGCATAAGCTAAGAACATCCGAATAACTTCAAGGCGTGCAACTGGAGCGTATACTTCGTTTTAATCTATTCCTTCAATTTGTCTGAAGCCGAGTACAACTAGACGAGCCTTGTTTCTGATAACCACCCCACGGTCATCCCGTTTACACTTATAGACCCACTTTGTTCCAATTTTCTTCGAGCATGGAGGTAAGTCAACTAAGTCCCACACCCCTAGCTTTTGGAACTGCTGAAGTTCGGCTTGCATCGCTTCGATACATGGTTCCTCCCTCAATGTCTCTTGCACCCTTCTTGGTTCTTGTTGAGATACATATAAGGCGAAGGACCAATCGTTCTAATGACCTGCTTTCCTGATGTCTGAATAAAGAGCCAGGGTAACAGCATTGCTACTTGAGCTAGCATTTTTTAGTTGACCGCGTGTCATAACTCAGCTAGCTGGATCCCAATCACATTCTACAAAGGATGAGTGTCGTGAATCCGAGATTCCAAATGTGCCGGCACTGGATCATCCGAATGCAGATTGAGATTTTCCATGTTCTCTAAAAGATTTGTCTCTGCAGCACTTGAACTAGAAGGAGTAGTGGGTTGCACATTAAATCTTGAAAGATCAACCTGTAGATTAATCCCTGGAGCTGTAGAAGTGGAAGGGCCAACTTGATTGTTCCTGGTAGGAATGACTGGAGCTGTAGTGGTAGATTCATCATTTCCAACTTGTTCATCAGTTAGTGTTTCAAGAGACTCTGAAAATTCCTCGTCCGAAGATGAAGAATCCTGAGTCTCTGCTGACGCTTCCTGAAAAACTTCCACTGCCTCTACTGTTGCGGTTTTGTTAGGGTACCCATTGATGCTGAAGCATCGGATGTTGTTGATGAATTGACGACGATCGGACGCACCAGTGGTGAACTAGCTGCGTTTTCACACTCGTAATACATTTGTGCAACAACATTTCAACAACATTATCTACGTTGAAAGAATGAAATAAACTTTTATAGTCGAACAACCAATCGGGTCCAACACCAGGAGCATTGACAGTATAGCGTTGAACATCGATATTAAGCCATTCATCAATGCGTTGGGTTCTTTTATTGTATACTCTCTTTTTAGGAGTGATGTATCCAACAAAGAACCCTTCTTCTACCTTGGCTCCAAATTTCTCGTGTGGTTGGAACTCCCTGCACAACGTTCAAAGTCTAGAGGTTATGGGAGACCCAAGCCTTTACGGTCTTGGGTCTTCCATCTTCACCTAAAGTCGGTAAATCAAACCATTTTCCATTTGGAGTAGGCGTTGATCCCGATGGTTCGGTAGCTGAAGTTGATGCTTCCCCGGATTTGGTTGGTGACTTTGGCCTCCAAACTTGTTCCGTTCTCTTTGGCTCGGACTTCTTCTTAGCTTTAGGGCTTGAAGGTCTAGCCTCAGATTCCTTAGGTGGCACAGTATTTTGAACCACTTCAAACTTAACTGCACATGGATCCGGTTTAGGGTTACCCTTTGGCTTTGTCACCAGCTTAGTTTGTGGCTTTACCGGTGCTTCAGCCTTTGTTGGGACTGGGCCCCCTTGCCTAATTAGCCTTAGCACCTTCCTGCTATATGTTCATATCAATTTTGTTTCTATTGTCATAAACAACTTGTTTCCCTTGTTGTTTTTCAGAAAGTTTTGGGGAGATGGGTTGTTTTGACTTGCTAGAACTAGGAGCTTCATCAACTTCTATTCTCACGCATCTAAGTTCAGGGCACGCAGCAACTAAATGCCCACGTTCCCCGCACTTACAGCATTCTCAGTATTCCTAAAACTTGGGTGCTTCAGGTTGATTCTCCCCTTTGTCCTTGCGTTTGGACTTACTGGAAAAAGTTTTCTTATGTTTTAGATCCTCACGACATTGTTGCTATAATGGGATCTGAGGATTTTGTTCTTCCTCATCCTCAGCTTTGCCAGTAGGTCTAACAAAAGCAGTGACATGTTTATTGGGATTTTGCTTTTGAGCCTGCTTTGGAGGATCATTGGTGTTTTTCTTTTTATTTTTCTTTTTGTTCTCATTAGGTTGATTTCCTTGGTCTTTCTTACCCTTAACCTTGCCCCATTTTTTTTTCTCAAGAGTAATGGTGGATTCTTGCCAGATTTTAGCTACTAGACCAGGAGCGATAAATCTGATGGAAAGTTCCTCATCAGCATAAATCTTATCAGACCCTTTCATCTTATAAAATACCTTCATCACCTCCTTAGCATCAGTAGGTTGCACTTTCGGTTCAAGATCACAGATAATGTGATTTTGAGGAGAAAATAAACTCATCCTTAACCGGTGCATCCTTCTGAAGCTCTTCAAGCTCATCAACAGTAATGTTTGTCTCACAGACACTTGCATTATCATTGATCTCACTAGCTCCTTATGGTGGCTTCACATCAGGTTGAGGTGAACTGCCAACACTTGCAGTAGCAGCTGCTGCTGCAGATATATCCACAATCTCCTCCTTTGGCAAGACATCAAAGGTGTGATTCTCAAATCGTACCGGAAGTGGACATTGTGCATATATGGGGCTGCTGGGATCAGGATTCTTGATTATGTGATCAAGAACATACTTGCAGTTCAGATAACTCTCAAGCTTTTTCTTGATCTTTTCATAATCCCAAGTCACTATAGCCAACTGCTTCTTTGTGTCTTCCAAATCATTAATATAATTGTTTATAACAACTTGTTTGTTATGTAGAGTTTTGGACAATTCAGAAGCATCGTTCTTATAATTTTTAATGGTGTTTTTAAAACCTCTTTCATTTGATTTTAAAACATCATTGGCACGTTGGCATTATCATAAATCAGCTTTGAGGTTCAGATTCTCATCAGTTAAGACGTTGATTCTGTACCTCAGCTTATCACATTCTACACAATCAGATTTAGAACTGGAAGCATGACTTACCATAGTAGAAGATTCTATGATAGCCATGAGAGAAAAGTGAGCTGCAGACTTCTTGGGTCCAAAGAATTCTGCCAGGTCAGTCTTTGCATAGTCAGCATCCACTAGGAAAGAACGCTTGCTGATGTATTCATCTGTTTCAGCTAGCAACTCTTCCAGATCCAAATCTTCCTCAGACTCGCAATCAGTAGAGTCATTTTCAGAAACATTGACTTCTTGAACATTGCTGCATTCTTCAACTTTAACTGCTGGTCCAGGAACCTGCTGGACATAGCATGCTGCACCACCCTACGGATCATCTTCTCCCTCTATGTGAAGGTTCCAGTTAAACCCTTCATCAGCTTGAATTACCAGGGTCTGTCCTTGATTGTTGTTGACAGGAGCTCACTAGTTCCGGTTTTGCACGGGGATGATAGCTCGTTCAGTATTTTGTTGAGGTTGTGTCTAAGCTTGCTGCCTCTGGTTCTGATTCCCTCTGTTGTTGTTGAACAGATTCTAATTACCCTGCTGTCTGGGTCTATCACATTCCTTGGCAAAGTGTCACCTCGTACCACAGTTGTAGCACGTCAGTTTGCTCTTATCAAACCCAAATCTTGTCTTATTGTTTATCAGTACATCTCTTCTCCCCGTCCTATCCATGTATTATTTGGCTCTTCTAACCACGCTTGCGAAGTGCCACTGGATTTTAATCAGGTCCATCTCATCTTTATCAATCTGGGCATAGTCCTCTTGAGTTAGATGAGGATTCCCTATCTGCCCTGTGACAAACCCAATGTAGGAGTTGACTAAGGTAGACAGTAGAGCCATATGTTCTTGAGCTAGTTCCACAGTCACTTTCTCAAAAATTGTGGTGTTTAGTTGCTCTGCAATTGGATTTGACCAATATCCTCCACCTTGTCCTGATGTTGAAGCACCTCCATAACCCGAAGTCGATGCACCACCATATCCAGAAGATGAAGCACCACCATACCCTGACATAGAAGGACCACCAAAGTTTAATGTTGCCTGCACAGGTGTTGCAAGATGAGCATAAGGGTTAACACCAAACTAGTTAGTATTATAAATCAAAGGATACTGGTTTGTTTGTCCAAAAGGATAAGCAGGAGGAGGGACATCTGCCGGGGGACCATAGTTGTCAAAAGCGAAGACAAGATCTTGATTAAGGACAAAAGTTGTCTGTGGTTTGGATCCTGCTATGCTCACATCCTGAGGAGCTATCCCGTAGTAGATGCTCAGATTCTGTGGGATGAACGCCTTGTTCGCCCTTCTAATCTCATCAATCTCCTTGCTTTTAAGCTCGGCCATGAAGTCATTGTTGGAGATTGTCTGATAAACATTGTTTGTTTTCTGGATGTCAAGCCATTGATGCCAGTGTGGTGGAAGCGCATCTGCAAACCGTTCTACAAGTTTTGCTGATGTATAGACTACCCCATACTAATACATCTCTAACATCAGATGATAGTATCGTACTGTTGGATCCCACAATTGTTCATTTCCTATGGTAGAGAAGTTCTCGAACTCCTTCCTGAGCTGATCCATCTTAATCTTTCTGGTCTTCTCATTTCCTTCATTCCTCTCTGCTAACGCAAGCTAAAGCATATGCGAAGTTGTACACTGAGCAAACTGGTGCAATATGTCTTTCAGGAGAGCTTGTGTTAAAGCCGCCATCTCCTTCTTCTCATAATTGTATTTTCTTCGTTGATTATCTGTCATAGCTTCAAAGGAGATGGGAATGTGGGAGTTCTCGATCATCAGCCTGGTATACCCATTCTCTATAGCTGCACATACTAATCCGTTAATACCCTCAACATGAGTCTTGAACCTACCCTTCCAAGAGTGGTAGTCGGCCATGAACTGTAGTTTAGGTGCCCTATTAGAACTACCGATTTCCAAGTCACTGAGGAGTACCGAAGATAAGTGTTGTGTCTGTTGAGTTGTAGCGGCTGCGAGTGCCCATGGGTTACCATTCATCATCTATTGTTGTTGCTGGGCACGTTGTTGAGCTGCAAACACCCACGGATTGGTTCCGGCAACATTAGATTGGTGTTGCTGTTGTTACAACCGTTACGCGTTACGCTCGGCCGAAAACTGCCAAGGATTTGTGGGTACATTCATTTGATTGTTTATTGGTTGGTTATATTGTTGTCTTAGTTGATTCAGATGTTCCCACGAGTTAGGCATGTGTTATAGTTCGAAAATGGTCTGATACTTAAGACGAATTTTGGTTTCAGTACAGTAACACACGACTAGGAATGAACACACGAGTACAAGACACGAGTAGGAGGCTAATCATGTGATTTCAGGCGAGTAGGGGCTAGACTTGTGAACAGTGACGCGACTACGAAGTTTCAGGCGAGTAGGGTTAGTCTAGCGACTAGAAGTCTAATCGTGTGTTTTAATGCACGAGTAGGCTCTAGTCGTGTGTAAAAAGGAACGAGTAAAAAAAGCTAGTCGCTTGAAACCTTCCTAGTCGCTTCTTGCAGGTCTGTGAACTTGTTTTGCACGAAAACCATCATTTTTGCTTCAAAATCTTTCAAAAACACAATGTTTGATCCCAAATGATTAGGAAAGTTGTGAAAACACTTTTGGAATAAAACCTAATAAAACACCTGTTTTTATCCATAAAAAAACGACCTAAGATTTTGAAAAATGTTGTTTTTTTATCAAAAACTCAAAGTTTCAAACTTTCAAAACAGGTTTTTGATCAAAAATACTAACTTTTAATCTGAAAACCCTCTGTTTTGAATCCGTTTTGTTATCAAAACACTCATGATAATAGCCAAAGCTCTGATACCACTTGTAGGATCGATTTCGGACAACCCGACAATCATGAGCTTTATCGTTTAGAGTGCGGAATCCACTAAACGATGTTCGGACAACAAAAAACGACTAGAAACAATGATAAAGCAGATATCAACACACACGAAATACGGTTAAAAGGTTGTATTGTATTGAAAACAGAGCTCGAGTGTTACAAAGACAATCACAGACCTGAAAACCTAGACCTGGATACTTGGAATGTGTGATGTGACAGCGGAATTGTGATTAGGGCAATCATTGGAGGTATTTATACCTCTCCTAGTCGTCCAGGGCACTGGGGGCGATTAGGAAGTTAGCAGGCGACTACGAGGGGCGACTAGCAAGCTAGTCGCTTGAGACCCTGGCGAATAGCAAGGCTAGTCGCCCCATTTCAGTCCCAGTCGCTATCTATTTTCAAACAAGCCTAAAATCACACGAAACACATCCAAGCACCCGTACAAACATCAAAACATTACCTATACTAGGCTAGCTAGGGACATGGTGTACTAACAAGGATCAAATCGCGGACGTCTTAACCAAACCATTAGGGACACAAGATTTTCAAGTCTTAATTCACAAGTTGGGCATTATCATCCTCCATGCTCCAACTTGAGGGGGAGTAATGGCGCAAATCATGAAAGCACAAATCATGGAACCATTTAAGTTTTACCTTTTATTTAGCCTTGTATTGCTTTTTTCCTTTGACTCCTATTATTATTTACAGTGAGTCACTGAGTCTTGTCTTGTAATTGTCAACACCATAATAACGAAAGTTATTAGAAAGAGGATGTTAAAATGAAAGATGATTCATCCTTAATAGTTTTGTATGTTCTTCAAGAAAAAGAAATTGACAGGCTTATTATTATATAGTTTAGGTGTTTTAGCTTCCTGATAGCCCTTTTTTATATTGTATATAGAATTTTCTACGTTAAAAAAGGTGTTTAAACATAGATAATAGTCTTAATTTGTAGTAATTAATTTGGTCAAGATAAATTGCAATTTGTTTTATGGATGCATGACTAGATTCAGCTAGTTTTTTAAATGCTAAATTGATGACTCAACTCATGCATTAATAAACTGTAGAGTACAATAAAACATCACGTATATGTGGAGAATTTGACGCGCTAGAAATGTAAAGGTTTTCGAAGACAAGTTCATTCCTGTTAAAGAATTCGGTGAAGGCTATAAAGGAGGACACATATATGTGGATTGTCCACAGGAAGAAGTCGGCCGTGTTTTCATGGGAAAAGTGGATTTCTTTTGACGTTTTGGATCTTTTGTAATTTCGTTGTGTTCTCTTTTTGGTGTTTTGGTGTGCGGTTTGTACATTTTCCTCCTATCTCTTGCTGAGCTGATATATTTATATATATATAATTTTTGGTCGTTCCAAAAAACAATAAAACATCGCACTTACTTTATAGACATCTCCATTGGCGAGTCTTGTCTTATCAGAATCTGACATTGTTTGGGGAGTCAAATGATACTAAAACAAGAATAAGGTAATACAATTTCAGTAATGTGTTGCTTGTGTAATAAAAAGTTCTCCATTTCTGTGAAGCCTTTCCTTCTCTTAAAAAACAGGTTGACCGCAATATTGGCGCGGGTCAACCAAACCATCTGGCCGAAATTCATGGACCGACTTGAATGGCGAGGTTGAACACTTGAACCGCAATAATATCTCGAGTCTAATAGCGTATCACATTATTTAAAGCTCTCCAAAGATGAGTAAATTGTCATTAACATAGACTATATTATGAGACATTGAAAATCACAAATAATTATGAGGGGGGGGGGTGGGGGGGGGGGGGTCATGTCTATATATAGGTTTCAATGTGGCACTTGAGGCCATCAAAATGGTGGGAAAACACACACCACAAGTCAAGATAAAGGGTGTGTTTGGCTCTCTTTTTCCATTTCTCCTTATAACTTATCCTTCATCAAAAGTTACTTAATCTCATAAGTCACAAATTGTGACTTATGACTTATCCTCACATTTCTCCTTTTCAAAGCCTAAAATTCTCCATAAATTACTTTTCAATCTATCCATCCAAACACTTTTGATTTAACTTATAACTTTTTCAATAAGTTATAAGTCATAAGGAGGTGTGATAATAGAGAGCCAAACATGCACAAAGTGTTTTCTGATTGCGGAATAAACCTTTTGATGCTATGATTTGCCGGGCTTTGCATTTAAAGCATGAAAATATATTTTAGTAACTTATATATTCATGGGCGTGGATACACTACAAGGAAGTCGACCTTTAGCGGCCACGCCTGCTGCCGCTAAAGGTATACCTTTAGCGGCAGCAAGACCTTTAGCGGCCACGGCTGCCGCTAAAAGTCCTGCCAGCTTTAGTCTGTCGCTATTGCTCCTGTTGCCGCTAAAGGTGTAGCCGCTAAAAGTAATTATCTACGTGGCATTATCTTTTAACTTTTTTTTTTACACGTGGCATGCCACGTGGCAGATTTCTGTGCATCCTGGGTAAGACTTTTAGCGGCTACGCGTCGCCGCTAAAGGTCTTTTTTTTTTTTTTTTTTTTTTTTTTTTTTTTTTTTTTTTGCTATTCGTGTACTCCGCACACGCATAACCAAACTAAATAATAACAAAAATAATAAACCAACATCTACATATATATAAAATAAACGTAACAAAGTTAAACGAACATTCGTCAAAACATATCAAACAAAATAAACTAACATACCAACCTAATATTTGATTCAAGTATACACCATCAAAACTAAACAAACATACCAAAGCTGCCTAAAAGTCTTCGTCTTCGTCTTCATCGTCGTGATCGTGATCGCCACTATTACCACTTCCGCCTAGATTTCCAAGCCTTTGTTGGACCAATTGATTAGCCCTTTGGAGCAATTGCGCTTGGAATTGTTCGCCTCATTAGTCACCTTTTAAAGGTTGTTTTAGTTTTGACTTCTAAAATTAGATGGCGGTTAGCATCTTAGTAAACTAAGAACTGTCAGCATACTATTCTCCCAACAAAAAAGTAAGAAAGAGTAACTTACCAAGAAAATGGCCGAAATCATTTTTCCAGCAAACCATCTCTTATGCATTCCCACATAAAGCTTCCGGTCAACTGCACCATAAGGTCCTGCAATACCTCCTGATCCACCAGTTGAAGCATTAGATTGCACAAGATTCTTTTCAGCCTCTGAAGGTTTGACCATTACAGGCTGTCCAAGAAGTAGTTGACCAGACATAGCAATTGCCATTGGCACGGACATTGCATCATAAAATTCAATATACCTGCATTTTTTTTATTAATCAAAGAAACTAAGTAACAAAAGGAAAGACAGATTCATTTGGCTATGTATTTTCTTGTGACTACAGCAAAACCTGGTAGAAAAGTTGCACAAAGAAAATAAAGATTATAAGGAGAAATTTCTACCAATACAAGTTATCAAGACTAATTACTTAAACTTTATATGTAGAAATTATATAAATCAACTCAAATTATTATAAGGATATAAAGTTATAAAGACTTATTCCAGGGTTAAAAATGAACTTTTTTGGTTTTGGTGTAGCGATGAGTGCCGCACTAAAATTAGTGTAAATTGTGCAGTTAGTGTAATTTAACTAGAAGACAATTAGTGTACTTTTTGGAGATACTCCAAAGACACAACATTGATAACATTCATTCAAGGCTACGTTTAAAAAACAGAGCCACAGGTAGAAGCGCACAGTCAGGAGACTAAAAAAAATAAAACAGAGGCACTCACCCAACTCCTTTTGACCTTCGTGAATTCCTATCCATGATCAGGCGCACATCTCTCACCTGCAAAAAAATGAAGAAATTTTTTTTAATTAACAACATAACATAGTTCCCAGAAAGATTAATCATACTATACCATCATAGACAACCATATTATATATATGTTTACCACACTTGACGGTGCTCACAAGATCAACTAACAGGTCCATAAAAATTCACTCACCCCACTATATTAGAATGTTAGAACAGATGAAAAGTCAATATACTAGTTGGACTGAAGGCAGATGAGCATTTACTGCAACAGGAAGGAGATGTATCTCAATAATAAGTAATCATATTGTGTAAATCATGTATTAGATCTAGAATCACAACCTACAATGGTCATCTATGAGCAATATATCACTCGGCGCATATACAAGTTGATCATGCACTACATGTATAACGCTGTTTGGGAAAATAAATGATGTCATTTGCAGCAGTGTAGCAGAAAGCAAATAGACATGTGTCAACAGAGTAGACTACAAGCCTAGATATTGCATGTTACCTTTCCTGCCTTGGAGAAGAACTCATAAACATCCCATTCAGTTGCCTTCAGTGGCATCTGCAAAGAAGCAACAGATTTACATGGTGGTTCATACCGTTTTGAAAGGACTCAAAAGAGAAAAATAACATTAGATACGATTTATCTACCTGGAAAGAGAACAAGGAGGAGTTCTTATAGAGTTATAGAAACAAGTCACAGTGGCAACTTATGGCTGCTACATCAGCCGCTTGTGAAGAAGCACTGTGGCTAAGAAGTTTACTGAGTGAATTACATTATAGTGTTTATTATAGTGTTTATTCACAAAGTATCACCAACACTTTCCTTAATATATAGCATATTATATTGTATCAGTTCAAAAATATTACTGAAAACTTAAAAGATTATAGCTAATTTCATTAACAATACACACAAAATACCCTTATAAACTGCATCATTATCCCATAGTATGCCTGCATTCAATTAAACCTTCTATGTTCTAAAAAATCAAACAATTAAGAAATATGAATTACTTACTCTTGTGGGAAATTGGTCCGCTGAATAACCAAGTATCTGCATTCTCAAACAATTAGCTAACCTTGTCATTGACTTGACAAAACTTCAACTTCTCAGTGTAAATACAATCCCCATTACTAACCTTGAACTGATTCTCTCCAATCTAACATCAACATAACCAAATCATTACACCTATATACACAATTTAAAAAAAAAAAAACATATGCATTCAAGATTCATCAAACATTCAAAACTAATAACCTGAATAACAGCAAAAACAGGTTCATAATCCTTAAAAAACCCTATCCGACCGTTGAAGCTGTCCAATAACCTTATAACCAATAGCAGCCGCCTCACTCTCTCTTTCTTCCAACGAATACTCTCTCTCTACACCAGAACTATAATGTAGAAATATAGAACTTAAACAAATAATATTATTATTACACAATAAAACCATTAATATGATTAAATAGGAAAAAAGATTACTAACCTTATGTGAATTGAATGTTGATGAACAGAGGCGAGCGGCTGAAAGGATATAGAGTGAAGTAGGGTTTGTGAAAAAAGAAGAAGAGGGAAAGGAGAGCAGTGAGGAGACGAGGGTTTGTGAAAAAAAGAAGAAGAGGGAAAGGAGAGCAGCTGCTGCGAGAGATAGAGAGAGAACAGAGTGAGAGAGAGAACAGAGCGAGAGAGAGAGCAGCTGCGAGAGAGAGAGAGAGAACAGAGTGAGAGAGAGAACAGAGCGAGAGAGAGAGATTGGCGAGGGTTTGTGAAAAAGAAGAGGGAAAGGAAGAAGAGAGGCGGGTTATTGTGAAATTTTTGAGACTTTTAGCGGCGACGGCGTGGCCGCTAAAGGTGTTAGTAGGATGAAACCGTGGCCGTTGATCAAAGATTGATCAACGGTGGATTGGAGGTCAGGTTAAAATTTACCTTTAGCGGCGACACTTTGGCGGGTCGCCGCTAAAGGTGTGGCCGCTAAAGGTAAAAATTCTTGTAGTGATATAGCCTCTAAGCAAGGATGGTACTCGCTACCCATTAATATTTTTGGCGTAGTACACTTTTCTTCATGTTTTTTTGTTACATTACTTCTGAAATTATATTAATATTAATTCTACTCCTCATTTTTTAAAACCCAAAACACTCTTAAAGTTTATCATTAGCCCAACATAAAAAAAAAAAAAATAGAAGCTTATAAGTCCATAGTTTATTTGCCTATGCCATTTATTAATTATAAGATAGAAGCCTATAAAGCTTAAGCCTAATTAGTTGGTTACTAACGAGTATAGGAAATTTGGCATTTAGAGAAATCGGGTAGGGTTTGGGTACATGTGTTGAGGAGAAAAATCATACCCTATGTACCTGGGTAGGGTATGATCGAGTTTGGGTATAAACGGGTATTACTTTCGTGTATGCGTCGGGTATTAATACACGTTTTAAAAAGTAAGTTATTTTGTTGTTATTTTACAAAAATTAAATTCGTTTGAATATTATATTTGGTTTGTAAATTGCCAAAATAATTAAAATAAATTACCATAATATAAATTCACTGAAGTAAAAATTCTTTGTTTTATAATATGCATTTCTAAAAAACTTAAATATATAACTTGTAAATTAAACATAAAAATATACTTTAAACTTCGGGGATTTTATCGGGTATTAAAAAACCGGTATTGGGTATACGGTATATAAATAGTTATATATATGTAAGTATACTTAAAAAGTATATGAGCCGAGCGGACATTTTCTCTTGCTTGGCTTGTTTACAAACTGAAACCGAAAATTGAACGAACATTTACGAGTGAGCGATTTGGAGAGCCCTAGTTGGAGCTTGATAAGTGAAACATGGGCTCGGCTCAAGCTCGTCTATTTAACAAGCTTATTTTTAGCTTGATTAAAGAGCCCGGTACAACATCAGCGTACCAAACATATTGAGTTAGACATACACTTCGTCCGCGAGCAAGTTCAACGTGGTCACGTGCGCGTTCTTCATGTTCCATCCAGATATCAGGTTGCAGATATTTTTACTAAAGCCTTCCTCGTGTTCTTTTTGAAGATTTCAGAGACAGTCTCAGCATCCGGTCTCCTCCCGCTTCGACTGCGGGGGTATAATAGCGTATGATATTTATGTAAATTGTATTTGTATATTTAATTTGAATATCTCTATCCATAATTAGAGATAATGTTTTGTATCATTATAAATATGATAATATCAATAGAAGGAAGGCAAGGGATTGATCTCTATCATGATTCATTTAAACTCAGCTTGAATCAATTTTTTAGCGTATACAGGTTGAGAAACTCACAAGCGTAACCCTTGATTTAAACAAAATTTCTAACCAAGTCTACATTTAATCTGTGTTTGTAATCTTTAAAAGTGTTCTTCTGATGAGAATCATTCTACAACTGTGTCACATTCTCTCGTTGTCCCCTAAACCACAAACAAACCGACTGAGCACGACTTATAACCTTCTTCAACCACCGACTGAGTACCAACGTAAACTAATACTTTCATATGTGAAACCACCAAAATAATGAGCTCCAAATGGTGACAAAGAAGTTAGATGCTGTGCAGGATTTTATTTGTTTTTTTTTTTTAATTCCCTGGCTTTAATTATCTACTTGTCTGTTCGTGCTTGGCTTTTAAGATTTTTTTTATTCGATTGTTTTTTTTTTTTTTTTTTTTTTAATAGTTAGTCAATTAATTTATTGTTGTGAATTTAACATACACCTATTTTCGATCTCTCTCTTTTCGCACACACATGTATGTATGTATAGGTATATCTAGAGGTGCAAACGAGCCGAGCCAAGCCCGAGCTCGACCAGGCTCGAACTTGAGCTCGATTAACTTATAAGAGCACGGCTCGTTTGTAATTTCTCAAGCTTGAGCTCGGCTCGGGCTCGACTCGTTTATTATTTATTAGCTAATATGTTAAACAAAAATAATATACATAATAGTTCGTTTAGCCTCGTGAGCTCGATAAGTGAAGCACGAGCTCAGGGCTCGTTTACTGAACAACTTTGAATGGGTGCTAAATATTATTAAATATTAAAAAAAACTAATATTACCCTAGGCTTGATAAGGCTTGACGAGCCTAACGAGTTTCACATGTCAGGCTCGAGCTCGAGCTCGATAAATAAACGAGCTTTGTTTTAGGCTCAAGCTCAGCTCAAGCTTGATAAGGCTTGACTCGTTTCGAGCTTTTTACCGAGCCGAGCTCGAGTAGCTCGCGAGCTGCTCGGCTCGTTTGCACCCCTACGTATATCCATAATCCATGTAGCTTTTAATTGTAAGCCTTTAATTAGTAGGGGCCGTGAGTTTTGTCAGTCTAGCGAGTATACATTCCACGTTACCAAGCCACCTCTATCTCACCCTTTCTATCCATCCCTACACCCTACACAAACACTAGTTTATGAGTGTATTAATAACACATATGTGTTAAGTTAGTTTTTTTTTTTTTTTTCATAAAATGAGAAATTTGATTTATTTTCCTGAGCATAAATAATTCTATACTATTGTTATTAATATAATGATTATTTATTAAGTTTGTGTTCTACTATTCGATGATAAATGTCAAACGAGGATTTCAAAACAAACCAAACAATGTTCAAAAAGAAGAAAAGATTAATTAGATATCAAGTAGTGTTTAGAGTAGACATAATTGAAAAAAAAAAAAAAAAAAAACTGAAAAGGAAACGAGTAGAACATGTGAGAATTTATCTCACATAGGACAAGGGATAAATCTTGAAGTATATATTCGTACTAGCTGATTACCCCGGGAAGGTCCCGGGGTTGAAAAATTTAATATGATTTAATAAAAAATGATAAAAGAAAAAAACCCAAATCACGAAAAGAGTAAATAGCTTAAACATAATCAATCTTAGTTAAAAAACATTTATTTAAAAAGTTAAAAAAATAAAAAACATAAACCATATTAAACATAATACAGTATTAAAAGGATAACCTTCAACATATAATCATCTTCACGTAATTTAAAATATGTTACAATTTGACTTTGACTTATATAGATGTAGAATTCATGATAAGTGTTGAAAAATATAACCATTCTAATAATACTAATACTAATAGTAATAATTATTATTCTTGTAATTAAATAAATAAAAAAAATAACTTTGCTATAAGGTGACACCATGTGTTGCAGTGTTGTGCGATTCTTTCTCCTAGTTTCTCTTGATGAAGTATACCTATCCATCTTTAGAAGAGTAAAATTCCAATGATAGTATGGCGATTGGCTGAATTTCAACATCGTAGATAAGAACCTGGTTTAAAAGAAAGAACATGTTTAATGAATAACCTGAACACTTTGTGTTTTTTTTCTGTATGAACATAACCCCACAAAAATAGTCGTTTTTTTTCTCCGTTTTTTATATAGCACTATGGTACTCGTTGGAAAGATAATAAAACGCTCGTTAATTTAGTGTAATTTTTTTATTTAAAAAATCTCGAATATAAAAGATATTAACGTTTAAAAATTATGAGAGGAACATAAGAGAGAAAAATTTAAATTTGTTTTTTAAATTGTTTTTTATTAAAATAACTCAATTTAATTTTAGTAATTGAAAATTGAGAGATAGAGAGATAAATTTAGAGTTTTATGTTTATCTTTTTTTAATTAAAAAAGGAAATAATTCAAAAACACTAATTTTTTTCAATTATGATGCCACGTGGCAGTTTCATGGAGAGGTTGAAGCACCATTGCACGCCACGTCAGCAATGTTTAATTCTTTTATATATATTAACTAGCTGATTACCCCGGGAGGGTCCCGGGGTTGAAAAATCTTATTTTACGTGATAACCTATTGCAAATGGCTCAAGTTAACTAACCACAAAATCTCTCAATCATTGCATGTTCATAGTATTCTAATCAATAATAACTCATATTCCTTAATCTAAAACCTAATTAGTAATCATCTAAAGAATCACTTATGTAAGCTACAACTATTCAAAAACTCATGACATCTCTTTAATTTCTCACATTGTAATGGCTCTTATAATTCCTAACCTAATCAACTAAACAAACACTTAAGTTGGAAGTTGTAACCATTGCATCTCATTATGCCACGTGGCATAATCAAGAGATGGTTGAGACCACCATTGAACGCCACGTTAGCAACTATCAAGTCATCCTGAGAGCGTCCCAGGGTTGAAAAATATAACCATTCTAATAATACTAATACTAATAGTAATAATTATTACTCTTGTAATTAAATAAATAAAAAAATAACCTTGCTATAAGGTGACACCATGTGTTGCAGTGTTGCGCGATTCTTTCTCATAGCCTCTCTTGATGAAGTATACCTAGTAAAATTCCAATGATAACATGGCGATTTGGTTGATTTTCAACATCATAGATAAGAACCTGGTTTAAAAGAAAAAACATGATTAATGAATAACATGAACACTTTGTGTGTTTTTTTCCTGTATGAACGAAACCCCACAAAAAATAGTTGATTATTTCTCCGTTTTTTATATAGTCCTATGGTACTCGTTGGAAAGATAATAAAACGCTCGTTAATTTGGTGTAATTTTTTTCTTTAAAAAATCTCGTATATAAAAGATATAAACGTTTAAAAATTATGGGAGGAAACATGAGAGAGAAAATTTTAAATTTATCTTTAAATTATTTTTTTCCTAAAATAACTCAATTTAATTAAAAAGGGAAATAATTCAAAAACACTAAAATATTTCAATTATGATACCACGTGGCAGTTTCATGGAGAGGTTGAAGGCACTATTACACGCCACGTCAGCAATGTTCAATTCTTTTATATATATTAATAGATTAATAGATGTTTGTGGGAGTCAACGATATGTTATTTTCTAGAGTTTATTTAGGGAGAGAAAAGAAAGAAAGGGGAGGTATTTCCTTTTTTTTTTCTTTTTCTTTTTCTTTTTTTTTTCTTTTTAATTTGGAATGATATAATTTTGCTAACTTTTTCTTCATTCCTTTATAGAATTTTGCCCAACTTTCCCTTCATTTCATTTTCTTTCCTTTTAAAAAAATATCTAAAACACACATTTCTTTCCATCCTTCTATTTCCTATCTTTAAAAAAAAAAACTCTGAACCACAAACAAACTTTTCTTTCCTTTCATTTTCTTTCTTTTCACTCCTTAAATGAACTCGGAAACACAACACATTTTTTGGACAAAGGAACTAGCGGCGACGACTGTAAGGTGTGCACGCTAACTTACACATCGTCAATAGCCACGTGTGAGCCCAACTGAGCATTGGACATGGGTTCGTGTTCCCACTGAATTATGAGTTTCCGGTGAAATGAATTTTCATTGTTGCACCGCTTGCTACTAAGCATTGGACATGGGTTCGTGTTCCCACTGAATATGTGACATTGCTCGTGTAATGGTAAAAACCGAAAAAACATAATACTTTTACTTTGGTTTATCTGATATTGAAGCTAGCATTAGTTTTACCGGTTGCATTAACCGTTGAAAGATGTTTTTTTTTTTTTTTTTCCAAAATGAAGCTTAGAAAGAGAAACTTTTTTGATATAAAAAAAAAAAAAAAAACAGAATGTAATGGCTCGATTTCAAGCTTTCAAAAACTAAAAAGGAGAAATCTATAAGGTATGTGTATGTTTAACTTTATTTGGTATCATGTTTTTTGTTTCCTTTACATTGTATGAAAGTACGGCAAAAAAAATTTAAAGTTACCTTTAAAATTTTGGTCTAGATCCGCCATTACACCAATCAACCCATAAATTCCCAACCGTAGCAAAACTATATTTATTATTGTTTTCCTTTATTTTTTTAATTCTATTTCACTGAAAGTGTTTTCTTTATTTATTTTTTTCATTAACGGTTCTCAATGTTAGAACTTAAACTTGATTTATCTTATCAAAGTTATGTAATGTAAATATGTAATTATGTATGACCCGTAGATTAATTTGTCACACTCTAAAGAACATGTTTAAATATGTAAATAGGTAGTTATTTTCGGTTATAGGGACACACCCTTTGGTGTTGAAGTTATAGGCAGTGGCGGATATAGACCAAAAGTTTAGGGTAACGCTAAAAATTTTTTTTTACCGTGCTTTTATATAATGTAAACTAAACAAAAATAAAAACACAATAATACTATATAGTTAAACACATTAGGTTTTTGAAAGCTTGAGATTGAGCCATTACATCATCTTCTTTTACTTTGTCAAAAGTTTCTCACTCGATCGCACAAAATTAGTGCATTGTGCAAAAGTATTTATTCCACCTTGATTATAAACACTTTCAAAATGAGCCGAGCTTGAAAGAGCTCGCGCTTGAGCTTTGCTTAATGAGTTCGAGCCGGCTTGCGAGCCTAAACGAGCCCACTGTCTCTATAAATTTTAATTAATATATTAAATATATATTTAAATTATAATAATTAATATTTTATACAATTATGAAAAATAACTAAAAGTATATAGATGATAATTATAATTAATACATTTTAAATAATAAACAAGTCGAGCCCGAACCAAACTCGAGCTTGAAAAAGCTACATATGAGCAGAGCTCGAGCTTTAGGAACAAAGCTCGAATCGAGCTAAGCTCATGCTTTTATAAGTTAAACGAGCGTGAGCTCGAGCCTGGTCGAGTTCAGGCTTGGCTCGTTTGCACCCTTAGCTTTTTTCTCATTTAAACTTTAACTAAACTAATAGGGGTTGAGGGCCTAAGTTTTCTATGGGAGGCTTGAGTTCACTTCTCACTAGCTACATTTGGAGGACATTAATGAGAAATGAGGGATGACTCCTAACCTATGGTCAAGAGTTCGAGTCCTGATCTCGCCCGGTTTTACCGGTTCTCCACAGCGGGTCTTTGGACGGATGGGGGGTCGGGTTTTCCCCGGTTCGGAAACCTCGTGGGCAAGCCTGGCTACCCTGGCCAGCCCCTTGCATAGTCCTGGGGGGGTTCTTGGGTTCGCCAGTTTACGGGTCCTATGGGTAGTCGGGTAGAAATGTTTCGTTGACCGTTCAAAAAACAAAAAATAGGGGTTAAGCCTTATGGGCTTCAATCTTAAATATAATAAATGAAATGGGTTATGAATTTTATAGGCTTATATATTTTTTTCTGCTGACTAATAATAAAACTTTAAGGGTGTTTTGGGTCTTTTAAAAGAAATTGAGAGGTAACGTTATATAAATTCATGGGTAACATAATACAAAAAACATAAAAATATAAATAAAAATTGCACTACACCTGAAAAGTTGAGGGGTAACGGGCGTTACCCCTCCAATTACTTTATATCTGCCCCTGGTTATAGGTTATAGTAGTATGAAGGGATGTCACTCTTAAAAGACACACCCATTCGAAACACACACACACATATATATATATATATATATATATATATATATATATATATATACTAGTGGGAAACCCGCACGTTGCAGCGGGAGTGTTAAAAAGAAAAAAAAGGCAAAAAACATTGAATCATGCACACGCGTGGCGGCGAGTTCACTCACCATATTAAAAAAAAAAGTTAAAAATTATAATAGAAAAAGTTAAGTAAGTCGAAACCGCAACATAATCACATAAAAAAAGAAAATAAAAAACTAAAAACAAACTTTCATGACTTATTAGCCTATGCTTATATGACTTGTATATTATCACACACAATTATCTTTTGAACGAAACTTACATTCAAACATATACAAAAATAGAACCAATAAAGAAACTTCGCTTTTCTTCATAACATAATTTTCCATTTTCAATCATTTCCCAGTAGGGTATTAGTAATACAAAATTTTATAATGATATTTGTATAGCACAAATTATCAAATAATACTTATCTATCAAACATCCAGAGTTTATTCCATTAATAATCATTCAACTACTTATAATGTATTAAAATCATCATAAGAATTCGATATCAAATTTTCGCATATTACAATATGTCAAATACTTTTGTAGAAAAAAAAATCATTTTCATGTAATTTAATCATGATTAGTTGACGTGATTACATGAAACCTTTGTTTGAAATTCATTATAAACATAAACTTTTTTTATCTAGTCATAGAATCCGGCGACGTAGAGATAAGATCAGATTAGGCATGTTTACGTGTATGAATATAACGTAATAATTTCAAAATGCAAAGCATTACCTCATGATTAAAAACACAACTTTTTGATTTCTTGATTTCTTATAGTATTATCAAGTTTATAAAATGTTAACTTTTATAAAGTATCTAATTCTATATAAAATATTATAACAAAACATGTAGCTTTATGAATTATATTTTATATTTTTCTTTTTAATGTGTTCAAAGTAATTGTAAAATTAAATGTCATGATCTCTCATAGACATCACTTAACTCTTGACTTCGTTGTGATTAAATATGATGTTATAAAGAAAAAAATTGCCCCAAAAAGTAGTTATTATATGCATTAGGTGTTGTACCATAAGCAATTGAACTTGTACCTCTTAAATTTTAAGAAGTCATTGTCAAATGCTTTATAATATAGTATATAGAATCCGGTGACGTAGAGTTAAGATCAGATTAGGCATGTTTACGTGTATGAATATAACGTAATAATATCAAAATGCAAAGCGTTACCTCATCATTAAAAATAGAGCTTTCATTATTGATTTCTTGATTTCTTATAGTATTATCAAGTCTATAAAACGTTAACTTTTATATAGTATCTAATCTAATTCTATATAAAACATTATAACAAAACATGTAGCTTTATGAATTATTTTTTATATTTTTCTTTTTAATGTATTCAAACTAATTGTAAAATTAAATGTCATGAGCTCTCATAAACATCACTTAACTCTTGACTTCATTATGATTAAATATGATGTTCTAAAGACAAAATTCCCTCAAAAAGTAGTTATTATATCCATTAGGTGTTGTACCATAAGCAATTGAACTTGTACCTCCTAAAATTTTAAAAAGTCCTTGTCAAATGCTTTATAATATAGTGTATATATATATATGTTTCTTTAACTTGTAAATTAATCGGTTTCAATCAAAGTTTGTATTCGCTACACATTGTTTCTTTCACTCTCACATTTCATCGACCCGTATATGGAATTCTATCACTCGATCAACAGATTCAACTCATCTAACTTCAACAACATTACTTAACATTTTAAACCAACATTTATTTAAACCAAATTTAGAGAGATATAGATATGAAATACAGATATGAGTCAGAAGAGGCATGCATAATTAAGGCATGGTGTCAGCTTGTGTTTGTGTGTCTTCTCTTCTCTCTAGGACCATCTTCTTAACATATTCTCCTAACACCACTGTTTACTTGTCCCATCCTCCATTAACTAAAAACATTTACATACCCTCTCTTCATATATATAAATACCACACTTTTGTTGCACCAAAAAGCACCATCAAACACACACACACACACTTAGCTTTACGTGTATTTAGCATGGACTGGAGTGATAGCATGAATCCCAGACCGTTTATTCCTCGACCCGTAGCACAAAGTTCGTTTGCATTTCTTTACAACTATAACAATGATCCCTACGTATACCCGCATGGTAAATTCAATTCTCAAACCTCCCTCTATATATATATATATGCTTTATGAATCTTTCTTTAGATATATATTGGATCATGTGTTGCCATGTTCATCATGTAGCATTGTAACTAATATCTCTTCATTATTAATTAGGGCTTCATGAATTGAATAAGAAAGAATTGATATTGTTTTATCTTTTATTTGAGCGAGTAGATAGATATAAGTGATTATTAGCATAGTAAAACCTAGTTAGGCTTAAGTTTCAAAGGAAGAAGTTAAATTCGGTTTTACTCCATGAGGTTTGACAGAAATAACTATTTTCCTTCACATTGAGAAAATGGATGGTTTAGGGGGGAGTACTTCACTTCACTAATTTCCATCAATCCTACACTGTTACATCACTTCACTGATTCATTTCACTGAAACAATTTTTTTGAGGCAGCACTTCACTGATCTTTTACCCAACAATAGAGGTGCAAAAAATCAGGTTTTTTTAATACCCGGTTCCGGGTATGGAACCGGTTCCGGGTACGGTCGGGTATTACTTCGACCGGGTATTGAAAGAACCGGTTCCAGTTCCGGTTCCTAGCATAAAAAACCATACCCGGTATACCGGTTCTGGTTTTTCAATACCCTGTTCCAATTTTTTCAATACCCGGTTTCGGGTATATCGGGTATTGAAAAAAACCGGGTACACTGGGTATTTAAATAACCCGGGTATATCGGGTATTGAATTCTTTTTATACAATCACGTCGAAGGGTAGTGCGATTTAGATGACTATAACGCAGTTATAGATTTCTTTGAATATAATTTTTGAGTATTCGGAAAACCCGGTTCCGGTTTTTTAATACCGGTTCCGCCTCAACATCAAAATGCCAAATAGTTCCGTCGCTTGACACATACTTTTTGAGTATTCAAAAAACCGGTTTCAGGTATTCGGAAAACCCGGTGCCGGGTATTTAAAAAACCGGGTACAACCGAGTATAAATCGGGTCCGGTTCCGGGTCCGGTTTTTTACATAGAAATGTATACCCTATGCATACCCGGAGGGTAGGGTCGGGTATGGTTCCGGGTATACCCGGTTCCGGTTTTTTTTTGGTTCCAATTCTGGTTCCAGTTTTTTTGTGCACCTCTACCCAACATTCAATTATTTTCACACATAATAATAATATTAATAATGATATATTACCCTTTCCAACACACTCTCTCTCTCTCTAGAACTCACCATCTCAACTATAGTTTTACAACACCCATACCATTCTCCTCTCATCTCCCTGTAATTCTTTTTTTCTCTTCAACATCATCTGGCCGATTTTTTCTTATGTAGTGTTGGTCAATGGCGGTCAACAGAGAGAGAGAGAGACTCCAGTGAAGCCATCCGTCAACTAAAACTAGGAAATGGTCCCACGGATCCATTACCAGCACCACCGGCGACGGTGTTACCGTGCTGGTTGTGGGGTACTCGTGACTAATTTTGGTCGTGTCCTGTCCCCCGTTAGAGGTCCGGATAAAAATGAAACAATTGATGAAACTTCTGGAGGTAAATAATATTTTTAATCTTTTTGAGAAAATTAAAGGGGTTAGTTTTGTCAAACCACGGGGAGCAAAACCATATTAAAGGCATTGGATATTCAGACACTAGGGTTTTTTATCTAAACACCCTGTCTACGGCCTATTGAGGCCTCAATGACCAATTGAGGGCCAAAAATTGGAAAAAAGACGGCCCATTGAGGCCCCAACGACCAGTTGTTTTTCCAGATTTGGCCTCCACGGCCCATTGAGGACTCAACAACCCGTCTTGGGATGTCTAAATAACATCACACTATTTAAATCTAAATGAAATTCATGCAAGGTCGTCAAATCAATCAAGCATGGTTTCAAAGAGTGTGAATTTATCTTTGATTTTCAGGTTACTAGTTGCCTTGATTTAGATTAATTTCTTGAAGCATGACTAATTATATATACATTACTGAAAATTGTGGTTTATAGGTATAAATCCTTCTTCCTCAAAAGCAAGTTGTTTCCAAAAAGCCTCTCAAAACATGCTTTTTTCAACTGTCCAATAATGTATCCTTAAATTTTTGGAACAATACACATACAAACATACATATTATATATATCTAATTAAGGTTGAATTTTATAAAACATGTAAACAGGAATAGAGGAGATGAGGCATCAAATGATGCAGTCACCATTGGCAATGATGGAAATGAGCCAAAACGAGTACGAAAACAACAATCAAGACAAAAAGAAAAAGTTAACAAGTGAGCAGTTAGAGGCACTGGAGAACACTTTCCAAGAGGAGAAGAAACTTGACCCTGACACAAAGATGAAGTTAGCCCATGACCTCGGTTTGCAGCCCAGACAGATCGCTGTGTGGTTCCAGAACCGACGCGCTAGATGGAAGAATAAACAACTCGAGTGCTTGTATGATACCCTTAAACAAGAGTTTGATGTTGTCTCTAGGGAGAAACAAAAGCTTCAAGAAGAGGTATTTTTGAGTCTTTTGTACTTACATGTGGTTTCGAAAATTACCCGTACTTGGTGATTGATGGAGGTATGTAAAACTAGGTTAATCGCACGTTTAGGAGCGACTTTGATGAATTCGCTCCTCACGTACCCACTATGATTTACCTGGTTTTACAATTAGGTCCAAAATCACCTTGAAGCACGGATGGTTTTTTTTTAAACCACCCACACATGCAAAAAAAAAAAAAAAAAAAAAATCTTTCTTTTTTTTATAAAATAAAATACATAATTTCTGAAATTCCATTTTGAACCTTAAAGGTATTAGCATTGAGAACCATACTTAAAGAACAAGTTAACAAGAGGCAAGGGGCGCGCTCTAGCACCGGGTACACTTACATGTCTGGTGAAGAGACCGTCGAGAGCACGTCAGCAGCCACCAACAACCACCATCACCAGCTGACACTCAGTCAATATCAGCCTGCTTCCGCCACCACAGCTGCTATGGTCGCCATTGACAGCAACTATATGATGAACTATGATCCGGGCTCTTCAGTGCCTACTCCATCTTACTCTAACTGGCCAGTTCTTCCATCTTATCCCTAAATCTCTACTTCTGTAGAACTAGTAGCTAGCTAGCTATTTGCTTACATGACTTAGAGCAGAGATCATTTAGATAATATTTTTTTAATTTTATTTATTTTGTTATAGCTGGTAAAATTTAAGGAAACATGTTTTAGACGATAAAAGTTGTTCTCGCTAGATATTTTCGCAAATATATTTTGGGTGCTTCTTGTTCGGAATTTGTATGGTACTAACACTGATATAGCACATGACACAAGTAAAACTTTTGTGTTACTATGTTTGATACTCATTCTGTACATGGCACAGCTTGTTCCATCCTTCTGCCCTAATTTCCTATTTGCATTGATATATTTTCTAAAACTATTGACTGCTACAAAACTTAAGAAACCCCATGAACTCATTTATGTAATGGCTCAAACATGTTTGTTGACCCAAGTCCATATTTTTAGGCAAACATCCACCTAATATATTATTAAAATTTAGAATACTATTGTAATAATACTTTTTTGTTATATATAAAAAGAACTGAAAATGCGCCAAAAAATAATGAATGCAGGAAACCCCAAGGGCGTAACCTGACCCAGCCCGTTTCAGACCGTACAAACACGTGACCCGCTTTGACACATTGCCTGATACCCTGAGAATGCAATACCCTTCAGTCAAGTTTTCAAGAACACAATGGACTGAAATCTAACAGAGATGAAGATTATACCATGAGGAATTGGGAACCGCTTTAGAAAGCAAAACTTGACCACAGATAAAGATGATGAAAACATCATCACAAAATTAACACTTTTTTTCACATGGTTTTTAAAAAGTCACATTTTTCACATGTAACAATTGTATCATAAAATTAACACTTTTTTCACATGGTACAATTCAATTATAAAATTGTATTTTTCTAAATTATTTGAATTGAAGCTGCATACTGTTGGATTAGCCCCCAAAACACACACTAAACACTAAAGCTTTCAACTATGAAAATATAGATATGGATGAAAAGAGAACAAAGAAAAATATACAGATTACTTTCGATGGTTTTTATTCAATACCAAAAGACTATTTATAGCTAAAATACAAAGGAAATAAAAGCTTAACTAAAGCCATGTTCTCCTCCTTTTCAGTTAACAACCCAACATTCATTTCATCAAACTCGGTCAACCGATGGCTAAGTTTTCAACAATATCACAAACTTGTTTGACCCAGTTTAGGATACCTATCTAGAATTTTTCACAAGTCAACCAATCAATAATTGATAGTCAAGGCCGTGATTTGAACCTATACTAAAGGTTTAGAAGACCTCTATCCAGAATTGTAGTTCATGTTCTCTAAATAAAAGCCACAAACTACCTTTTGGCAAAAACTCTTTTGTTGTCAATCAACCTTTACAACTTCTCTACTCCGACGTATGGGTCCCGTAAAAACGTCAATCCATGGCTTTAAATACTATGTCATTTTTGTTGACTATTTTTCCAAATACATTTGGTTTTACCCAATCAAACGAAAATATGATGTCAAAATTCTTTTTCCACAATTTATATCTCTTGTTGAATTTTTTTTTTTAAAACCAACATTGTTGTGTTGTTCACTGATAATGAGGATGAATATGTGGGTCTTTCACTTTATCTTGCCTCTCAAGGTATCTCCCATTACACGACACCACCTCATACACTGGAACAAAACGATATTGCCGAATGACGTCACCGACATGTTGTGAAAACCGGCCTCACATTACTCCACTACTCCCACTTACCACAACATTTTTTGTCTCATGCTTTTCAAACCGCTACCCACCTCATAAACCATTTACCTACACCCACACTTCACAATAAATCACCCTATGATGTGGTGTTCAACACCGTTCCTACCTATTCCAAACTTAAGCCTTTTGGTTGCCTTTGTTACCCGTGGCTAAAACCATATGCCACTTCAAAACTACAATCCCAGTCCACGACATGTATTTTTTCTTAGGTACTCATCCTTTAAATCGACATTTAAATGCTATGACCCCCTTAGTCACAAACTCTACCACTCTCGCCATGTCAAGTTTATTCCACACATTTTTCCATCCCAAGTCACAAATTCCCACCCTAAACATGTGTCATTTGACACCTTTCTATCACCACAACAATCGGACCTCACAAATTCCTCTCCTGCCAACATTCCATCATCTCCAGACCCAACTATTATGCCTCACCTACCCTCCACTCATCAGCCTACTTCACTCGCAGCCCAACCCACGACCCAAATCATCCCTCTATTCCAACCAGCCCAACTTCCCACTCCCTTACTCCAGGCCCAACATCACCCACCATTGAAACAGCCCCACCCATCGGCCTAACTCACCATCCCACCGAACTGCCCCACCCACCGGCCCAACTCCCATCCCGATGACCCCACAACTCCACCGACCGATTCCCTCTCCTCTTCTACACCTAACTCACCCGTGTCCCTTTCCAACCAACCTGACTCTACTACGAGTTCTCCTCCGAATGACCCTCCACCACCTCGTCGACAACCCAAACCAAATTCAAAATATTACAACCCAAGTTTTGTTAACTCTACCAGCATTCATCCTCTACCCATATCTCTCGAACCATCCACTCACACTCAAGCTTTGAAAGATCCGGATTGGCGCCACACCATGGATCTTGAGTACAATGCTCTCCTTCACAACAACACATGGGAACTTGTACCTCACACAACCCAAACTTCAATTTGTTGCAAATGGGTATTCCGAATCAAACACAAACCCGACGGCACAATTGACAAGTACAAAGCACGTCTCGTTGCCAAAGAGTTTCACCGACAATATGGAAAAGACTACCATTGTGACAACCTGCACCCTTCACTTTTCATAAATGTGCATAATTGGTTCCTCAACTATTTTAAAATTTCCATTTTTAACCCTTGTATTTTAATAGGACCGAAATTCACAATTTAATAAAACTTATAATTTTTTTAAGTAAAAGTATGCACGTTTTATACTCACATCTACACCCGAGCACGTCTGTTTCAGACCTTGATACTCAAAGCCCTAATTTTCGGTCTAAAACCACTTAGAAACAGAAGGAAACAAGTCTAGAACTTAAATGATTAAATTAGAAAAAGTATTTTTTTTAGCCCTCGCAGTCCGCTGAGACAGTCAAACAGTCAAAGTTCCTGTCAAAGTCCTAGTCAAAAGTCCTTGTCAAAGTCCTATTAAAAGTCCTAGTCAAATAGTCAATTCATCTTAAAACCTTACTTTATTGTGCTGACCAATTTTAAAGCCTAATTGAATCCAAAACTAGTATAAAAACCCACCTATGACCCATTACACTTGGCACCTCTAAATCGATTGTTTCAATTCGATTAAACTCTCCCTCATACCTTTCTTCTAGAGTATATTACTTCTACATTTGAAGCTTTGATTATAAGCTCTTGTAATTGGCGAATTGGAAGCTTGATATTTTTTTCGTATTCGGTTTCTTTTCTTCTAAATTGGACTAGTTTCGTTGTTGAATCTTTGGATTGCTCGCATTTTCACGCTTGCTTAGTCATCTAGTCATTTGGCGAAAGTAAGTATTTCCTTTCCCCGTTTTGCTTTTATTCACTTTTGGGGTGTTACATGTACACTTATATGAATTACACATACAAGTTCACATTTTTATAATACAATTCTAGTACTATGTGCATTTGATTACAAACGTGCTTTATGCTTAGACATTACATGTAGAATACATTTGTACTTAGTGAAATCACTAACCATGTACAAGCCGACCTTAACATTGGATAGCGCTATTGGATTGACAACCCACCTAGGTGATTCTCCCCCTTTTTCATCGGATAATCTATGGTCATTGTTAAGTTATTATCCATTTATTGGATAAGTACACCGCCGTTCATTTTAGTACATTTATACAGTCACAGGATTGATTTCGCTCATTTGTATGATACATAGTTTACATAAATGCACTGTAGCTTGCACCTGAATTGTATAACATTTTTCCAACTTACTATATGTATTAAAACTACGAATGCTCACCAACATTTCATATGTTGACAAAACTTATTTTGTACATGTTTCAGGTGCAGTTTGATCTTAGTTCCATAGCATTGGATTTTAGTGCTTGCTTTTAATAATTTATTTCAATTTTCATGTTTCGTTCAGACTTTTGTATTTTTCCCATTTCATCTATGTAAGACAATTTGAATTATTCAATATATATTTACATTTTAGTACCATGTGCTTTTGAACAATCGTCACTACGTGACACCTCGATGATTCCGCCATCGGTTGGGGTGTTACAGATTGGTATCAGAGCCATGGTTATAGGGAATTAGGTTATTAGAATGTCTTTTAGCCTGGTCTATAACTAAGCTTACATTCACGAGTCCTCTCGTGTTTATTTCTCTTTATCCTATTATTTTCTTTCAAGATATTTCGCTATGATTATTTCTCGTTATTCTTTCGGTGTGTTGTTTAAAGAAGAAGATACTCGTATTTCACAAACGAAACGATATCACCAAGTTAGGAGTGACATCCATACCTTGGTGATTAGTTTCACTCCTCTATATGTTATTTATCTTAGGAATATATCTTTGAGATAGGAGTGACATCCACACCTCAAAGAGTATTTCTTTCAAAAAAGAAACTTAACCACTAAGCTGGGAGTGATATCCTTAACTTAGTGATTTCGTAAAAGTTTGAAAATTTAAAAGGTTTCAAGTTTACCCAGTCTTAACGGGTAACACTTCGATTTCTCAACATTTCATAACAATTAAAAATTTCCAACTTTTCCACCCACAAATTAAAGAAATGTTTAAATACATAAAATTTTATTTTCCAAAATTCGTCAAGGCATCTGAGATCATTCACAACCTTCACATCATTTTAAATCTTGGTCTTTCGAAACACATTAGATTTACACACACTTCATGAAATGGTTTCATCTTGCATTTTATAAACTTGCATTGCATATTTTCCAAATCAAATGTAAATCTGCATGTTTTCATATAACGTATCCAATATATGTTTTCGGGAAGAATTTGCAACTAATAATATACCTTATAACACTTTTCAAACTCGACTTCTCATAAACACATGAAAATGTGTACCTACGAAATCTTTTCAAGTGAACCTGTTTTGAACTTAAAACACTCTTCGGTTTTCAAAAAGTTATCCTCATACCAGTAGACTATACGTCTGTTCTACGCACTTTTCATTTACAGTAAATTTCATTATTTTTTTTACACCATTCTATTTATAGTTACGTTCGTACATTATCTTATTATTTTTGTATTATTCTTTTGTTGGTAGTTATTTTCACGCATTATTCGCAACTATTCTCGCACTAGTTATTAGTAGTTATTCTTACAACACTAGTTTTGAGCATTAATTTAACTCGGTTACTTTCATTTTGTGCAAATTGTGCGATTTACTCGATTTACGTTATGCTATTCTTTCAATCGAAATTTTATGCTATACTTATATACTTAAATGAACGCATGTTTGGTATGCATATTTTTTTGTTGTGAGCAAAACCCTATTATACTTTACATTATTTTGTTCATCATCATGACCAACGAATATACTAATTGATAGCTCGTATGAGATCTAAGCCAGTTCCCATGTACGACTCGGTTCAGAGTATTCCTCTAACCCAGGGGGAACGGTGTAATCCTCAGAGTTTATCAATATGGTTGTTTAGAGCCCAATGCTGTGAACAAAAATTTACCGGTTAAGGGTGAACCCGAAAGGTGAAGAACCCCTAATCATGTCTTATACTTACACACTAATCTAATTACGGTTAAAAGGTGAACCTGAAAGGGGAAGAACCTCTACTTTAGCAGTATCTACTACTTAACACATTTTGGTTGCACGCATTGTTTCTTGTATTACTTATGTTAGTGTTATGGAAAAGCATAGCACCCTAGTGTAAGGTAAATCGATGATTACGGTCCGGTACGCAATCATGGGTTTACAGGTACATGGGGGTGGTGTGTGATTCTACTTAGGCTATTGGTAGACAATCAGTACGAGTCCAAAGTATCAGTAGTGTGGTGGGTTTGCTGCGGTACACCCTATATATAAGCACGAGCGATACTGCGGGAGCGGACTAGGAGTCTGACCAAGAACCTACCCATTACTATCTCTTTATTAGATCGTTGACTAATAGCTAGCATTTTCGATAAGAATGTTCATACATGAGCTTCAATTCGACTTCCTAGAGTCTTTCTCTGGACCATCCACACAGAAAACACAAACTTTGTATACTCTTACACTCTCTGTTAGTCGAAATCCTGTTGCACGTCCTTAATAAAGTTCGGTCAGAAACTTCTCTAAAGTAAGGGATTTTCATTGTAAACTCTTAATTCTCTAACCATGGGTCAAACTTTAAGGATTTTCAAACTCTTATTTTTGGTATTAAACAACTACTTCAAACTTTGTCAACTCATGGCAGATGCATTTCTTAAAATCTACTTGCCTTTTTACAAATGTCTTTTGTTTCATGGAAACCTTCAATTGAAAGTAATTTCGGGACGAAATATTATAAAGTAGGGGAGACTGTGACAACCTGCACCCTTCACTTTTCATAAATGTGCATAATTGGTTCCTTAACTATTTTAAAATTTTCATTTTTAACCCTTGTATTTTAATAGGACCGAAATTCACAATTTAATAAAACTTATAATTTTTTTTAAGTAAAAGTATGCACGTTTTATACTCACATCTACACCCGAGCACGTCTGTTTCAGACCTTGATACTCAAAGCCCTTAATTTTCTGTCCTAAAACCACTTAGAAACAGAAGGAAACAAGTCTAGAACTTAAAATGATTAAATTAGAAAAAGTATTTTTTTTTAGCCCTCGCGGTCCGCTGAGACAGTCAAACAGTCAAAGTTCCTGTCAAAGTCCTAGTCAAAAGTCCTTGTCAAAGTCTCAGTCAAAGTCCTATTCAAAGTCCTAGTCAAATAGTCAATTCATCTTAAAACCTTACTTTATTGTGCTGACCAATTTTAAAGCCTAATTGAATCCAAAACTAGTATAAAAACCCGCCTAATTGTCAAAGTCTCAGTCAAAGTCCTATTCAAAGTCCTAGTCAAATAGTCAATTCATCTTAAAACCTTACTTTATTGTGCTGACCAATTTTAAAGCCTAATTGAATCCAAAACTAGTATAAAAACCCACCTATGACCCATTACACTTTGCACCTCTAAATCGATTGTTTCAATTCGATTAAACTCTCCCTCATACCTTTCTTCTAGAGTATCTTACTTCTACATTTGAAGCTTTGATTATAAGCTCTTGTAATTGGCGAATTGGAAGCTTGATATTTTTTTCGTATTCGGTTTCTTTTCTTCTAAATTGGACTAGTTTCGTTGTTGAATCTTTGGATTGCTCGCATTTTCACGCTTGCTTAGTCATCTAGTCATTTGGCGAAAGTGAGTATTTCCTTTCCCCGTTTTGCTTTTATTCACTTTTGGGGTGTTACATGTACACTTATATAAATTACACATACAAGTTCACATTTTTATAATACAATTCTAGTACTATGTGCATTTGATTACAAACGTGCTTTATGCTTAGACATTACATGTAGAATACATTTGTACTTAGTGAAATCACTAACCATGTACAAGCCGACCTTAACATTGGATAGCGCTATTGGATTGACAACCCACCTAGGTGATTCTCCCCCTTTTTCATCGGAGAATCTATGGTCATTGTTAAGTTATTATCCATTTATTGGATAAGTACACCGCCGTTCATTTTAGTACATTTATACAGTCACAGGATTGATTTCGCTCATTTGTATGATACATAGTTTACATAAATGCACTGTAGCTTGCACTTGAATTGTATAACATTTTTCCAACTTACTATATGTATTAAAACTACGAATGCTCACCAACATTTCATATGTTGACAAAACTTATTTTGTACATGTTTCAAGTGCAGTTTGATCTTAGTTCCATAGCATTGGATTTTAGTGCTTGCTTTTAATAATTTATTTCAATTTTCATGTTTCGTTCAGACTTTTGTATTTTTCCCATTTCATCTATGTAAGACAATTTAAATTATTCAATAATATATTTACATTTTAGTACCATGTTCTTTTGAACAATCGTCACTACGTGACACCTCGATGATTCCGCCATCGGTTGGGGTGTTACAACCATGAAACATTTAGTCCCGTTACTAAACCCGTTAGTACCATCCGCACCGTCCTCTCTATTGCCCTTTCAAAAGGATGGTATTTGCGTCAACTAGATGTTAATAATGCGTTTCTTCATGGGACTCTTCACGAGGATGTCTTTATGATATAACCTCCCAGGTTCACAAATACGAATTCCCACGTCACATTTGCAAACTCAAAAAATCTCTCTATGGCCTTAAGCAAGCACCGCATGCTTGGTACATTGAACTAACCAATTTTCTCATTCGCTTTGGCTTTAAAAAATGTATTTCTGATCCTTCACTCTTTGTCTACAATCTCAACAATATCACTTGCTATCTCATTGTGACACCCGGCATATTTGGCTTAAACATTTAGTAACATCGAAGTCTACCTTAGCAGGAAACGTTTATAAACGGACTTAAGTAGGTTGGTTGAGTCGGGTCAAGTTAGGATTGTCCAGGGTTCAATGATCTGGAGGATCATTGGGAGTCGTTTTGGGAATACACTAGTACCGGGTTCCGTTGTTGGTGACATTACGTAAACTAATTAAGTGTATGTGTAGATTATGAGTCGTGTGGTGGATTATATACATAGATGTGTTTAAATGATGTGTAGATGATTATCCATGCTTAAATATGTTAAACATAAACTAAGGTCGCATGCTCATATATTAAGGTGTGTTAGAATGCGTTAAACACGACAAACTGGAAAACTAGATAAACATGGGTTCTGGTTCGACCACTTCGAGTGGTCGAAGTAGGAATTTTGTTTTGGTTCGACCCTTTGTAAATGGGCGAACCTGGGATGTGGAATTGAAAGAATTCCCTTCGACCAGGACAGGGCTCATTCGACCCTGTGGAAGGGTCGAAGGATGCTACCTTCGACCACTGACAGGGGGCGAAGGAGGATTAGTATAAATACCAAACTTTGTCATTTTTCACCATTTCACAAACCCTAACCGTCTCAAAACACTTTCAAACGATTTTAATCACTAAGGAAGGAGTTTTTTGCTCTTCTTTTTCATAATCTAACCTATCTACAACATCTAAACAAGAATCCAAGGTGTGTTCTTGATCCTAAATCCTTTTTAAAGCATTTTAATTCGTTTTCATCTAACCCTGAATGTCCGGATCTGTTCTAAGGGTGTTTTCATGATTAAAAACCTTTTAAACATCTTTCTAAATCAAAACCTTATCATTACACATAGGTTTTCATGATAATAAACATATGTTAAATGTGTATTATGTGGTGTTATGTGTTGTTCAATGATTTGCTGTTGTATCTATGATAGAAACATGATATAGGATTGTTATTGATGCTGGGTTATTGTTGTTTAGGGTTAGGATTGGATAGATGGTGATGTTATGGGTATTTTGGGGGTTTTAACGAATCTAGACTTGATGCATGATATTTATGATCAATAGAACTAATAGGAAAAATCGAACACTCGACAAACTGAGCATTTTAAGTTAAATATGGATTGATTTCAAAAGTTTCCAAATTGGTTAAAGAATCCATGCATGATTGTGACGTTTTCATAATTTTTACCATTTTGGGAAAGGGCTGAAATGGATGTATTTTTTTGGGTGAAATTGGTGGGGTTTCGTAGGGATAAGTTATCCATACTTGACTGCTGTGTTTGATGATGTTTCGAGGTGTTTCGAATGTGTTTGAAGCGTTTTTAGGAAAATTTGTACAACAGGGGCGAACCTGGACTCCTTCGACCGATCGAATGGGCAAAGGAGAGAATCCAGGGTCGAACCTGGATTATGTTTGGGCGAACGTGGTAAAACGGTCGAACGTGGTAAAATGGGCGAAGGAAACTTAAAAACGGGCGAAGGAGATTTAATCTGACTGGTTCGACCGTTCTGATGCAGAAATGAGATTTTTGATACAAACTAAGTGTTTTATTCTTGAACCTTGTGTGTAATCTTTGTGTACTTGATTAGTTAGGGTAATGAGTCACCAACGGGATGTCGGGTCGGTCTAGTGTGTCGGTTAAACATTTAAACACGCTTTAAAACATACTTGGTTACGATCTGGACAATCGGGGACTAGATAACCCTATGGTTATTAGTCGGAACACTTATGTGAACATTTTGATAGATCTCCGGTAGAGGGATTATCAAGGGCTTAGCATTTTACTAGTAACCAAAGAACGCTATCTAAGGTGAGTTCACGGCCCCACTTTTACTGCTTTAACTTTTGGGGGGAGAAAACATGCGCTAAACTATTTTGGTAACATATGTCATACTATGGTTTTTAACTTTGTATTGCTATACGATCTTTGGAAGTCCCGGGGAAACCATGAATGTGCGGGGATGCACAACGGGGGAAATGTGGATAGATCTATTGGGCGTGACCTGCCCCACTCGTCGGCTTGGAGGGTCGGGCGGGTGCATGTTGTCTCGAACTGGAACATTGGTATCATGCTGAACATTCGGGCTGCTTAAACATATGCTAAACATTGCTAAACGTGTCTAGTAATGGTTTCCAATCGTAGTAGTAATAAAACATACGCCTAGCTAGCGTACTTGGTAACATTGATATAGTATGGACATGGTAACGTTTTGGTAACACTTGGTAACATATTGAACAAACCTGTGAACTCACCAGCATTATAAGTTGACGTCTTTTGGCATGTTTTTCTCAGGTCGCTAAGGTAGCAACAAATGGAACTAGGCGCACGGGTCTGCATTGGCGTCTAGACTTAGTTCATGTTTTGTAATAAACACTTGGTACATTTGGGTCTATGGATTGTAATTTGTTAAATGCTTCCGCTACTGATTTTAAGTTTATGAAAACTATGTCTTTTTGAATGTCATGTATCTTCATATAGAGTTGTTTATTGTGACCGTTGATTTGGATCCTGGTTTGTCATGCGCCTCGCGGTAAAACTCCGCAAGTGGAAATTGAGGGTGTTACACTCATTGTGTACGTTGATGACATTGTCCTTACCGGCAATCACAATCCGTTTATGGATTCCTTTGTTCAAGCCCTAACCAACAATTCTCCATCAAAGACTTAGGCCCTCTCCATCACTTCCTAGGAATCGAAGTCATTCCTACGACTCATGGTCTATTCCTTTCTCAACATCGCCACATTCAAGACATTCTCACCACCTTTAAAATGGATGGTGCAAAAGAGGTCCTCACACCTTTAAGCACTTCCGACTCGCTTTCTTCCTATGACTCATCCCCTCCCGTCGATCCCACACCCTACCGAAAACTGGTAGGTACTTTGCAGTACCTCACCTTCACTCGTCCAAACATCTCCTTTGCCATAAATAAATTATCTCAGTTCATGCACTCACCCAAACAATCACACTGACAAGCTCTCAAACGGGTACTCCGATATTTGAAAGGAACGATCCATCAAGGGTTGTTCTTGAAGTGCAATACTAACCTTACCTTGTAGCTTTTTTAGAATCGGACTGAGGCGGTATTAATGACGGGGGACGGTCCACTACAGCATACCTCATATATCTTGGGTCTAATATCATCTCGTGGAAATCTGCTAAACAAAAAACTGATTCTAGATAATCTACCAAAGCTGAGTACAAAGCTCTCGCTAATGTTGCAGCTGAACTTTCATGGGTTAAAAATTTACTCAGTGAGCTGGGTCTACCAACTATGAGCACTCCATCGCTTTACTGTGACAACACCGAAGCTACCTATGTATATGCCAATCCTGTTTACCATTCCCGCATGAAACAAATCGCTCTGGACTATCACTTTGTACTGGAACAAGTTAACTTCGGGCATCTTAAAGTCCTTCATGTCAGCTCAAAGGATCAACTTGCGGATGTGCTAATCAAACCTCTACCGCAGGCACCTTTTCTACTTTTTTGGTCCAAGATTGGAGTCTCCAACGGATCCTCGATCTTGCGGCGCGTATCAACTCCATGAATTAAGCTCCAATTAATTGAATAATATTCTTCAATTATTTAGTCAACAAGTCTTTGCATGATCCTCTCATTTAGTCAACAAGTCTTTGCATAATCCTCTCCCTAAAATCAAGCTACATGATTCTCTCCATGATTCTCTCCCCAAGATCAAGCCTTTGTAATTAGTGTATTGGTCTTTGTATCTCTATAAATTGAGTTATAAACTTTGTAATCATTTGTCAAGTATCAATACAATAACATTTCAACCTTTATAATTGCAGCCTCACAAACTAATTCAGGGTTCCCGGTGTTTTTTCTTATATATCTTGTTTTCATTACACAACATAGAGCATCCACAATGCTTTACAAGTGGGCAGTCTGCTCGTTTTGGACGGACCAAGAAACCAATTTCATGCATTGCAGGAGGTTGTCCATTCGAAAACCCGAAAATGAATTGTTTAGAATGGAAGACGTAATAATAAATGTCTTCTTCTTCAATCTCTAAAATTGAATCCTAGCCGCTTCTTCTCAATCATTCGTTTTTTTTTTTTTTTGAAAGGTTAATTTCTTTTAAATCCTGTGGTCTGTGGGATTTGAACCCAAGACCTTTCACAACCTAGGTGTTTTAAAGGCTTTACCTTTGCCAATGGACCACCACCCCATTGGTTTCTCAATCATTCGTTGTCCATGAAACAAAATTACTTAGTATTTTGTTATTTACAAAAATTCCTTAATTAATGCATAAACCCAAAAATTTATTTGATTATTATTATTACTATTATTATTATTAAACACAAAATGATTGGCTGAGCACTATTCACTCTGTATTTATTTGTGGATAGGTATAGACTATCGATTGTGTCAACTACATAACTCTATTGTTTTGGAGTCACAAGACATGACGTGTCAAGACACGGTATGTTTAACCCAATCATGCCCACCTGAATAAATTCAAGTGCTATTGGTCCACAAATGGTAACGTATAAAACGGCCCAACTGAGTCAGGAATCATGATTTGACCTCTCTTTCAAACTGTAGGCCTAATGCAAGGTTAATCTCTAACATTGAGATTGATTGACTTGGCTCAAGTGAAACAATTTTGGATGGCATTACAATATCGGTTTGCTTTGAGATTTACTTTCATATTTTATTACAGAATAGTTTAAGATAAAATGAACGACTTGTAGCATGAGGCAAGTCATGTACCTTGTAGTAAAAATCCAATTTTACTTGGTTTGTTCGTGATAGACTTGAAACTCCTCTCAATCTCTGGACTCGATAGAATTTTGAATACCCTATTTGTGACACCCGGCATATTCAGGTCAATACTTTTATACCTTACATACATGCGTTACGTACTTTACATGCATACGAGTCTATCTCAACGAAAACATTTCAAATAACTACTTAATATCATACTTAACTGGGGTTAATTAAGTCGTATTGATGATTCGGGAATCATCGGGAGTCGTTACAATGGTTCGAGAAACCATTGGGTGTCGGTCCATAACCACGTGTACAAGAATCGGTGATTCGTGGGATCGCCGGGTTTAACGCAACCACGCAAGTCTCGGGTCCCGGGAATTGGTGATCGGGTAGGAACGTGTCATTTATCATGTATTATATGTTTACAATCATTATGTGGCTTGTTGGTATGTGAATATGTGTTAACATATGTTAAAACGGGGTTTAACGCGCAAAACACACAAACTGGGAGGCTGCAGGCGATTAGGCAAATGGGGAGTAGCCTAATCGCCTATATAGGGGCGATTGGGAGGTACATATAGGCGATTAGGGGCTAATCGCATGAAGGTTCATGCGATTAGGCTCCCTACTCGCGTGTAAGTCTGCGTAATCGCGTGTAACGTGCTGAACGACTAGAAACGCCTATAAATACCACCCTTGACCTCCAAAACATCATAATAACAACCCTAGCCGTCCCATAACATAACCCAACACCCAAACACCCTCTGGAACTCGTTTTTGCATCAAAACCATCATTTTCAAGCTTATTCCATCATCATCCCTTAATCTCAAGGTGTGTTCTTCAAACCCAAACCCTTAAATGATTATGTTTTGCTCCCTAAACGTCCAGACCTGACTTATAAAGGTTTTTGTCTTTGAAAATCCATTTAAAACCGTTTCTAAACAAACCTACACCTTTACATGCATTATATGTGTTATATGTGTTAAAGGTAGGATTTTTAGGGTTGAATCATGGTTATTCTTGTGTTGTTTTGATGTTTATTGCTGTTATAAGTTAGTATGATGATGTCCTAGGAGTTTGAATGGTTTTGGTGGTGTATTATTGATACTTGATGTTTTGACCCGTTTGAAGGATTTTGGATGATTAAGGATGATATGAGGTGTGTTGTTGATTGTGTGATGTTAGGGTTTGCTCTAGGATGATGTTAGAACAGTAGGATGCTATCGGACAACGTGATTATGTGGTTAAATCTGAATATTTGCTATTTAGGGCAAGTTCTTGCATGTTGATGTGATGTTTACATGCTAAGTTGCCATTTTGGGAAAACGCTCGCATTCGGGACTGTTAGAATGATGAAAACTTAGGGGTTTTGCTTAGAATATGTTTGTTAATATGTTAGAATGATTATTGGGTGTTTTTACATGTTTCGGAGCTGATTTGGAGTGTTCGGCGCGCGAAATACCACATCAGCTGCACTATAGGCGATTAGGGATCCTAATCGCCTATGTTATAGGCGATTGGAGGCCTACTCGCCTATATGGCAGCCTAATCGTGTATACAAGTGGCGATTGGGGGTCCAATTGCCTTTACTTCATGCGATTACGATCCTAATCACTAGTTAAGCCCTGAATTGCATGCCTTATGACCCTACTCGCCCCTAAGTCACACGAGTAGCCCTATTCGCCCATCATTAGGGGCGATTAGCCTTTGTACTCGCATGTTGACTAGCCCTAATCACATGTTGACTTTTCCTAATTGCTAGTTTGATTCCTAATCGCGTGTAATGCTGCTGTATGTATATTTTAACATCCCGGAACATGATTTGACGCCTAGGAACATGATAGGAACCCCGGGATTCACCCAATGACTTAGTAACACGTATTCGGACCTGTTTATGCGTTAAACGGATATTATGCTAGACTAGGTGAACTGTTGCGCGTATTAAGTGTTTGATTGCATATGTGGCATGATGTCTTGTATTGTCTAAACACATGAGATGTCGGGTCACCAATGGGATGTCGGGCCTTGCCTGGTACGGTCGGTTAAACGTTGGAACATCATTTCATATGTACACGGTTATGGTCTGGACTACTAGGGACTAATCAACCTACGGGTTGTTAGTCTAACGCCTTATATGCTCGTCATGATAGGTCACCGGTATTAGGGGCCGTCTATTGAGCAGGCTTACTTGTTGTAGTGTGAAGAGCAGCATCAGGTGAGTTTCACGGCCCCGTCTTATGCTTTACATTTTGGGGGAGACACATGCTTATACTTATTACATAAATTATCATGTTATGCTAGTGGTTGATTCATTTACTTACTATACGATACGTAAAGTCCCGGGGAAACCATGAATATGCTGGATAGCATAACGGGGGAAATGTGGATAGATCTATTGGGATTGACAGACCCCACCCGTCGGCTGGGAGCCGGGCGGGTGCATATTGTCTCGGTCGTACGCTAAATCATTTCGGGCAAAAATCATATATCGTTGTCTGTAATGGTTCCGGTCGTAGTAGTATAACTCATGCGTCTAGCTAACGCTATTACTTTTGATATAGTGATAACATGATGGCTTTCATTACTTTAAACATTTAATTAAAAACCTGTGAACTCACCGGCATTATTTGCTGACGTTTTTAGCATGTTTGTCTCAGGTCGTTGAGGTAGCAGCTTACTATAGGCGCACGGAGTCACACGGCGTCTAGGCTTCATATGCATTATCATATCTTTTTCAGACTTATGCACTCTTACTTTTTGGGTTGTAATAAAAGTTACGCTTCCGCAGCGAATGGATTTACGAAACTTGATGGTTGTTTATTTCATTTTACGTATCATATAGTGTCGTTTATTGTGACCGTTGACTTAGATCCTGGTTTGTCATGCGCCTCGCGGTAAAACCCCGCACGTGGAATTTGAGGGTGTGACAGATTGGTATCAGAGCCAATGGTTATAGTGAACTAGGACTGCATGTTGAGTCAAGTCTATAGCCGAGTCGCACACACACTAGACGGTCACATTCATAAAAGTCATGTCATACGGGAATTTGCCGGGGTGTTCGTATTACATTCGTTATTATCATTTATGCTTACATCATCTATCTATTATTCTTATCTCCTATCTTGTACTTCAACTTCGCGTTGGAAACGAGGATCCTTATTACCTTTGCACAGGCGGTGGCGTGCGTTGGAGTGGCTTCGGCATTCTGCGGAGATTCGTCCAAGATTCGGACGTCTCCCATTTCTATACTCCAACGGACACACCTGCTTGCACACATTATCACACACTTGTACTTGCTGTTTATATTTTGGACATGAGTGCCTAGTGGTTTGAAGGTCAGGCTAGGAGCACGCCTCGGGGACCATGTAGAGCGACTTATCATTTCGGGTGCACACGAAATAATAAGTTGAGATGCATGGAAATCCTGGTGGACTCTGCGTTTGATCTAATGACTATGATGGAACCCAATCCCTTGATTCACCTTATTTTACGGTTTCTTCATGATTCTTTGTTATCTGTTCTGGAATCTGATGTCTTGTCTTTGATCTTGACAGAAGATGGCAGGACGTCGTGGTGGTCGCGTTGGTGGTCGAGTTGGAGGCCGGAATGGCGGGGGACGTAATGGGGGTCGTGGCAACATCAGCATGACCCAGGCGGAGCTGAATAATCTGATCCAGGAGCACGTGGCAGCTGCTATTGCTGCGCAGCAGGCCGCCCACCAGGGCCATGGTGGTAATTTAATTACTCCTACCCTCATTCCTTATCTTTATCGTGTGTTGATCGTGTTCTGACCGTGTTGTTTTGTTGATTTTAGGGGATGCTTTTCCTCCTCCACCACCTCCACCTCCTCCAGTCCACTGTACTTATAAGATGTTTCAGGATTGCAAGCCCCATAACTTCAGTGGGACTGAGGGGGCTGTGGGACTACTCCGTTGGTTGGAGAAGGTTGAGTCTGCTTTCTCCATGTGCAATTGCCCTGTGGAGTTTCGTGTGAAGTATGCTTCGGGGACGTTTGAGGGACGTGCTTTGACTTGGTGGAATTCGACTGTTCAGACTATTGGTTTACTGGAGGCCCATGCGTTGCCATGGACCGAATTTGTGTTTCGTTTGAAGATGGAGTATTGTCCCAGGGATGAGATCAAGAGTTTGGAGCATGAGCTGTGGAATCATCAGATGGTGGGATCTGAGATAGAGGAGTATACCACTCGCTACCATGAGCTGGCACTTTTGTGCCCGGATTCTGTGACGCCTGAATATAAGGCTATTGAGTTCTACATCAGTGGGTTGGTGCCTGAGGTTCGCGGGTTGGTGACCGCTAATGATGCTGCTACACTTCGGGATACTATTCGATTGGCTCACAGGTTGACTAAACAGAAGGTTCAGGAGGGTCTTTTGCCTCCTAAGGGTACTGTGGTGAAGACCTCTGACAGCAACAAGAGGAAATGGGATAACACGGGTAAGGGTACAGCGCAGCCTCAGCAGCAGCAGCAGCAGCAGCATAAGAAGTTTGAGACTACGGGTTCGTCTTTTGGGCAAAAACAGGGCGGTTATACTGGTAGGCTGCCTAGATGTGATCGTTGTGGGTATCATCATGTGGGAAATTGTAGTTTTTGTACCCGTTGCAAGAAGAACGGCATCTGGCCCAGACGTGCAGGGTGAATCTTCAGACTCAGCAACAGGTGGTTGCCCCTACTACTACTACTACCACTGCTGCACCTAGGGTAACCAGGGATGTTTTAATTGTGGGGAGACGGGGCACTTTAAGAAGGACTGCCCCAAGCTGAAGCAAGGGAATGCTGGGAGAAATGACAGGGGCAACGGGGGGTGGCGCAGGAACGCGCGCGCCTTCGTCATCGGGTCGGGCGAGGCCCGTCAGGATCCGGATACTGTTACTGGTACGTTTCTTCTTTGTGATCGTTATGCCTCCGTTTTATTTGATTCGGGTGCCGACAAGAGTTTTATATCTGTTGAGTTTAGCCGACTGTTAGACATTGTACCGACTCCCTTAGAGGTCAAGTATTTTATAGAATTGGCTGATGGTAAGAATATTGAGGCGACTCATATTCTTAAAGGATGCCAGTTGGAACTATCAGGGTTATCTTTTCCTATCGACCTCATGCCGGTGTCATTGGGTAGTTTCGACGTTGTAGTGGGTATGGATTGGTTGTCCTTGTATCGCGCAGAGATCGTTTGCTTCGATAAAATCATTCGCCTCCCTCTCCCGGATGGAGAGACTCTTTTGGTTCATGGCGAGAAGAGTGGAGTTTCCTTGAGCATTATTTCATGTATGAAGGCGTATAAGTATTTACGTAAGGGGTATTCCGCGATCTTAGCTCTTGTTTCGGTTTCATCTAACGATGAGAAGAAGATCGAGGACATTCCTGTCGTTCGTGATTTTCCCGACGTGTTTCCCGACGATTTGCCTGGCCTTCCACCTCACCGTCAGGTCGAATTTAGCATTGATCTTGCGCCCGGCGCGACGCCTATTGCCCGAGCTCCTTACCGCCTTGCACCTCCTGAGATGCAAGAATTATCTAACCAACTGCAGGAGTTGTTAGAGAAAGGGTTCATTAGACCTAGTTCATCCCCGTGGGGAGCTCCTATCCTATTTGTCAAAAAGAAAGATGGGAGCCTTCGTATGTGTATTGACTATCGGGAACTGAACAAGGTAACCATCAAGAATCGTTACCCGCTTCCTCGAATTGATGATTTATTCGATCAACTCCAAGGCTCCAGTTTTTATTCCAAGATAGATCTGAGGTCTGGGTATCATCAACTGCGGGTACAAGAAGCTGACATTCCAAAGACCGCTTTTCGTACACGTTATGGCCACTTCGAGTTTTTGGTCATGCCCTTCGGTCTTACGAATGCACCTGCCGTTTTCATGGACTTGATGAACCGCGTTTGCAAGCCCTATCTCGATAAATTCGTTATCGTGTTTATCGACGACATTTTGGTTTATTCTAAGAACGAGACAGATCATGAGGAGCACTTACGTTTGGTTTTGGAACTTTTGAGACGGGAGCAGTTGTACGCTAAGTTCTCAAAGTGTGATTTCTGGTTACGTGAAGTACAATTCCTAGGGCATGTGGTTAATGAACTGGGAATTCATGTCGATCCGGCAAAGATTGAGGCCATTAAGGAATGGGAAGCACCAAAGACGCCATCTGAGGTGCGGCAGTTCCTAGGCCTTGCGGGTTACTATCGCCGTTTCATTGAGGGATTTTCAAAGATCGCTCAACCCCTCACCTCTCTTACCCAGAAAGACCGCAAGTTTGACTGGGGTGAACCGCAGGAATCAGCGTTCCAGATGCTGAAACTTAAACTTTGCTCTGCGCCCATCTTATCCTTACCTGAGGGCACAGATGATTTTGTTGTGTACTGTGACGCTTCCATTCGTGGTCTCGGTTGTGTGTTAATGCAACGCGGGAAAGTTATTGCCTACGCCTCTCGCCAACTTAAAGTCCATGAAAGGAACTACACCACTCATGATTTAGAGTTGGGTGCGGTGATCTTTGCGTTGAAGATCTGGAGACATTACTTGTACGGTACCAAGTGCGACGTATACACCGATCACAAGAGTCTCCAGCATATCTTCGACCAGAAAGTATTGAACATGCGGCAACGACGTTGGGTCGAACTTCTGAACGACTATGACTGCGCCATTAAGTACCATCCTGGTAAGGCGAACGTTGTGGCAGACGCCTTGAGCAGAAAGGAGTCTGTCAAACCTCGTCGTGTTCGAGCCTTACAGCTCACTATTCATTCTTCGTTGCCTGACCAAATTCGTTCGGCACAATTGGAAGCTTTGAAGGAGGAAAACCTTAAAGCTGAAACCATGCACGGTGCTGATAAACACCTCGAGCTTGGGTCTGATGGCCTGCATTACTTTGCCGAGCGCGTTTGGGTCCCTTTATTTGGGGGTTTGCGGGGGCTTGTCTTGGACGAAGCCCACAAATCCCGGTATTCTATTCATCCGGGTTCCGATAAGATGTATCAGGACCTAAAGATACTCTATTGGTGGCCTAATATGAAGGCTGACATAGCTTCGTATGTCAGCAAGTGTCTGACCTGTGCTAAGGTCAAGGTGGAGTACCAGAAGCCGTCTGGTCTTCTACAGCAACCTGAAATTCCTGAATGGAAATGGGAGCGGATTACCATGGATTTTGTGACCAAACTTCCGAAGTCGCCCAGTGGTTGTGACATGATCTGGGTGATTGTCGACCGGTTGACAAAGTCCGCACATTTCCTCGCTATTAAGGAAACCGACAGTCTGGAGCGGTTGTCCCGTATCTATCTTAAGGAAGTGGTTTCCAGGCACGGGGTGCCCGTCTCTATCATCTCCGACCGTGACCCTCGTTTCGCCTCCCGTTTCTGGAAACAATTACATAAAGCGTTGGGTACTCAACTTGACATGAGCACCGCATATCATCCGCAAACTGACGGTCAGAGTGAGCGGACGATTCAGACGCTTGAAGACATGCTTCGAGCATGCGTCATCGATTTCGGTAAGAGTTGGGAGATTCACTTACCGTTGGTGGAGTTCTCTTACAACAATAGTTACCACTCTAGCATTAAGGCGGCACCGTTCGAGGCTCTGTATGGACGGAAGTGCCGGTCCCCTCTTTGTTGGGCCGAAGTGGGCGAAAGCCAACTCTATTGTTTTGGAGTCACAAGACATGACGTGTCAAGACACGGTATGTTTAACCCAATCATGCCCACCTGAATAAATTCAAGTGCTATTGGTCCACAAATGGTAACGTATAAAACGGCCCAACTGAGTCAGGAATCATGATTTGACCTCTCTTTCAAACTGTAGGCCTAATGCAAGGTTAATCTCTAACATTGAGATTGATTGACTTGGCTCAAGTGAAACAATTTTGGATGGCATTACAATATCGGTTTGCTTTGAGATTTACTTTCATATTTTATTACAGAATAGTTTAAGATAAAATGAACGACTTGTAGCATGAGGCAAGTCATGTACCTTGTAGTAAAAATCCAATTTTACTTGGTTTGTTCGTGATAGACTTGAAACTCCTCTCAATCTCTGGACTCGATAGAATTTTGAATACCCTATTTGTGACACCCGGCATATTCAGGTCAATACTTTTATACCTTACATACATGCGTTACGTACTTTACATGCATACGAGTCTATCTCAACGAAAACATTTCAAATAACTACTTAATATCATACTTAACTGGGGTTAATTAAGTCGTATTGATGATTCGGGAATCATCGGGAGTCGTTACAATGGTTCGAGAAACCATTGGGTGTCGGTCCATAACCACGTGTACAAGAATCGGTGATTCGTGGGATCGCCGGGTTTAACGCAACCACGCAAGTCTCGGGTCCCGGGAATTGGTGATCGGGTAGGAACGTGTCATTTATCATGTATTATATGTTTACAATCATTATGTGGCTTGTTGGTATGTGAATATGTGTTAACATATGTTAAAACGGGGTTTAACGCGCAAAACACACAAACTGGGAGGCTGCAGGCGATTAGGCAAATGGGAGTAGCCTAATCGCCTATATAGGGGCGATTGGGAGGTACATATAGGCGATTAGGGGCTAATCGCATGAAGGTTCATGCGATTAGGCTCCCTACTCGCGTGTAAGTCTGCGTAATCGCGTGTAACGTGCTGAACGACTAGAAACGCCTATAAATACCACCCTTGACCTCCAAAACATCATAATAACAACCCTAGCCGTCCCATAACATAACCCAACACCCAAACACCCTCTGGAACTCGTTTTTGCATCAAAACCATCATTTTCAAGCTTATTCCATCATCATCCCTTAATCTCAAGGTGTGTTCTTCAAACCCAAACCCTTAAATGATTATGTTTTGCTCCCTAAACGTCCAGACCTGACTTATAAAGGTTTTTGTCTTTGAAAATCCATTTAAAACCGTTTCTAAACAAACCTACACCTTTACATGCATTATATGTGTTATATGTGTTAAAGGTAGGATTTTTAGGGTTGAATCATGGTTATTCTTGTGTTGTTTTGATGTTTATTGCTGTTATAAGTTAGTATGATGATGTCCTAGGAGTTTGAATGGTTTTGGTGGTGTATTATTGATACTTGATGTTTTGACCCGTTTGAAGGATTTTGGATGATTAAGGATGATATGAGGTGTGTTGTTGATTGTGTGATGTTAGGGTTTGCTCTAGGATGATGTTAGAACAGTAGGATGCTATCGGACAACGTGATTATGTGGTTAAATCTGAATATTTGCTATTTAGGGCAAGTTCTTGCATGTTGATGTGATGTTTACATGCTAAGTTGCCATTTTGGGAAAAACGCTCGCATTCGGGACTGTTAGAATGATGAAAACTTAGGGTTTTGCTTAGAATATGTTTGTTAATATGTTAGAATGATTATTGGGTGTTTTTACATGTTTCGGAGCTGATTTGGAGTGTTCGGCGCGCGAAATACCACATCAGCTGCACTATAGGCGATTAGGGATCCTAATCGCCTATGTTATAGGCGATTGGAGGCCTACTCGCCTATATGGCAGCCTAATCGTGTATACAAGTGGCGATTGGGGGTCCAATTGCCTTTACTTCATGCGATTACGATCCTAATCACTAGTTAAGCCCTGAATTGCATGCCTTATGACCCTACTCGCCCCTAAGTCACACGAGTAGCCCTATTCGCCCATCATTAGGGGCGATTAGCCTTTGTACTCGCATGTTGACTAGCCCTAATCACATGTTGACTTTTCCTAATTGCTAGTTTGATTCCTAATCGCGTGTAATGCTGCTGTATGTATATTTTTAACATCCCGGAACATGATTTGACGCCTAGGAACATGATAGGAACCCCGGGATTCACCCAATGACTTAGTAACACGTATTCGGACCTGTTTATGCGTTAAACGGATATTATGCTAGACTAGGTGAACTGTTGCGCGTATTAAGTGTTTGATTGCATATGTGGCATGATGTCTTGTATTGTCTAAACACATGAGATGTCGGGTCACCAATGGGATGTCGGGCCTTGCCTGGTACGGTCGGTTAAACGTTGGAACATCATTTCATATGTACACGGTTATGGTCTGGACTACTAGGGACTAATCAACCTACGGGTTGTTAGTCTAACGCCTTATATGCTCGTCATGATAGGTCACCGGTATTAGGGGCCGTCTATTGAGCAGGCTTACTTGTTGTAGTGTGAAGAGCAGCATCAGGTGAGTTTCACGGCCCCGTCTTATGCTTTACATTTTGGGGGAGACACATGCTTATACTTATTACATAAATTATCATGTTATGCTAGTGGTTGATTCATTTACTTACTATACGATACGTAAAGTCCCGGGGAAACCATGAATATGCTGGATAGCATAACGGGGGAAATGTGGATAGATCTATTGGGATTGACAGACCCCACCCGTCGGCTGGGAGCCGGGCGGGTGCATATTGTCTCGGTCGTACGCTAAATCATTTCGGGCAAAAATCATATATCGTTGTCTGTAATGGTTTCCGGTCGTAGTAGTATAACTCATGCGTCTAGCTAACGCTATTACTTTTGATATAGTGATAACATGATGGCTTTCATTACTTTAAACATTTAATTAAAAACCTGTGAACTCACCGGCATTATTTGCTGACGTTTTTAGCATGTTTGTCTCAGGTCGTTGAGGTAGCAGCTTACTATAGGCGCACGGAGTCACACGGCGTCTAGGCTTCATATGCATTATCATATCTTTTTCAGACTTATGCACTCTTACTTTTTGGGTTGTAATAAAAGTTACGCTTCCGCAGCGAATGGATTTACGAAACTTGATGGTTGTTTATTTCATTTTACGTATCATATAGTGTCGTTTATTGTGACCGTTGACTTAGATCCTGGTTTGTCATGCGCCTCGCGGTAAAACCCCGCACGTGGAATTTGAGGGTGTGACACTATTAAATCTATGTTGGGAATACCGGGATTTATTCATAGTTTATACAAAATCACTAATTTATATGTTAGTTAAATAAATATTAATGCAGCTTATTAATCAAGTAAAGCGAAAGCGAGTTAAAACATAAAAATAGATTTTATTCCGAACAACAGTTATCCATATACAATTACAATCAAACGATAAACACATCCATAGGGGTTTAGAATTATATCTTGATCGATGAAAACACCTACACTAAGGATGCAACGAACGACTCTTGCTAGTCAGTCTAATCACCGAATCTCCAACTTCAAGATCTAACTCGAAAACCCATACTAGATCAATTCCAGAACACCGACTCAAGGAGGCACGTGAACCGAGATGAGTCCACGCATGGAGGCGCGTGAAACGGTGGTTGTGGCCGCGAGTGAGGCGACGGTGGTGTTGGCCGCAAGGGTGGCAGTGGTGTTGGTGGTCGCCAAAGATGAAGCGGAAACTGTGGTGGTGTGGCCGGCGGTGGTCGCCAATTGATGCTCTAATTGATATTCGTATTAAACGTTCGTAACCCCCTAAACAAGCTAAATAAATGAATTCACGACTCTCTTTCAAAATATATCCTTACCGAAGAAACAACGAGTGTTAGTTATTGGGCTAGTATATGTATAAATATAATTATATATTTGCATATAGTAGGCCTAATCCAATAAAGTGGTATGTAAAAAACTAAAAAAATCTGTGTATATAAATAGTTACTAGGTTATGTACCCGTGTGATACACGGGTGGAACAATTTAGTTTATATATATAAATTTATAAGTATAATTAAGAAAAATTAGATTACATATTATACTAAAAATAAAAAAAAAATGTATTTACGACTGAAAAAATATAAAATATTCGTCAGCCTCTTAATAATTTCTTGTAAAAAATAATCATATTCATGTAAAACTATTTTCAAACTTTTCAAAATATATCTTTCATACCATGGTTGTTAACTTGTAGATTGCAGGTACAATAAAACAAAAATATCAAAACTAATAAGAATAAATCTATTTAGGCTAAGATATAAAAAATGAAATTAGTTTAAAAGTAACCCCTCATTCGTTAAACCATCTCAGTCGAGTATCGTTCATTCTGGAATTTGACGTCAAATTTCTTTCAAAGCCAAAGTATTTCTAACCTTGAGTGTATAATCATTTTTCTCTAGCATCAAGATCGTTAAACATAATGACATTTATTAGTTCAATTTGACTGTAATTATATATAAAAAAAGATTACGTGAATTATAAGAAATATAGTTTTAAAACTTAAAGTGAAAAGACCAAATATTAAAAATTAGGTTAATTGAAGATATACGATTTATATTTAAATTTAATAACATATAACTACGCTATTTTAAAAAGCAATGAATATTATTTAATAAAGTTGATTTCGGTTAGTTAATAAGTAAGAATTTCAGCAATTATATTAAACTGAATGTATTGTTTTAAATAATAAAATAGGAGGTTTTATGAGGGAGTTCCATGTACCCTATGTATTGTCTTTTATTAATATAGATAAAAAATATTAATGTTGATTGATTTATTTCATTATTTGTTCAGAACAATATAAAAGTCTAAAAAAAGCTTAACTAATTACATTGTGTTATTATTAATTTGTTTATTTGACTTTTAAACTATTATTAACATCTAAAATTAATATATATTTGCTGAGCATATTTATCATCTAAATAAGTAACTAAAACCAGTGCAGTAAAGCTTAAAAATCATTTGTCAAACATCATAACAAATATAGTTTTAAATTTACAATAAAAGAACAAATTTAAAAAAAAAGGGTTAATTTAAGGTACGTGATTTAAATTTGAAGTTAATGACATATAAATATATTATTTTAGAAAAGAATTAATAATTTTTATGAAATAATGTTTAATTTGGTTAGGTTTTTTTAGGCTTTGACCAAAGATAAACCTCTTGGCTAGAACCTCTTGGTTAATTTAAGGTACATGATTTAAATTGAAGTTAATGACATATAAATATATTATTTTAGAAAAGAATCAATAATTTTTATGAAATAATGTTTAATTTGGTTAGGTTTTTTTAGGCGTAGACCAATGATAAACCTCTTGGCTAGACCCCCCCCCCACCCCTGCGCGCCTCGGATTGAACCCTTCCCCGCACACCATTCCCTTTTAAATCATATTGGGTATATTTTTTCGATGGACGGCGAGACTCGAACCTGGAACCCTTTCGAGCGGGAACCACGCAAGCGTGTAAACCCTCCCACCTCCCCAGTTGGACTGGACATCATTAGCGTTTAATTCGGTTAGTTAATAACACTTTTCAAAGTATGTATAATAGTTTATTTCTAATTTTATATTAAAATATAATTATATTAATTGATTTACAAAAATATAAGATAAATATATATTATATTGAATTTTACTAATTGAATTAATAATTGTAGTTATAACAGAAATGATTAGAAACGGATTTATGTATATTAATAACAAAAATCATTTAATCAGGTTTTAATGAAATTTGTTACAACTATTATTATTAATTATTAATATAATTATTAAATTCAATTTGGTTTATATTATGTTTTTGAAAATCAATTAATATTTATTAAATAATAACATGGGAGAATTCATGAAGGAATGACATGTGTCCCTCATGTGTTTTCTTTTATTAGTATAGAAAGATATATACAAGGGCGTAGCATTTAAGGGGCGGGGAAGGGTGGTCGCCCCCCCCCTCCCCGAATTTTCGCTCAGAAGTTTTGAGTGTATAGTCTTCGTATGGAAATTTTTTTGGTATATATGGTTTCGACCCCCCATTTTTAAAAAATAAAATAGTTATATAAACCAAAACAAAGTAAATGTAAAGCCCAAATCCTAAAGTCCTAAGCCCAGGGGCGTAGCATTTAAGGGGCGGGGAGGGGTGGCCGACCCCCCCCCCCCCCCCGAATTTTCGCTCAGAAGTTACGATTGTATAGTCATCGTATGGAAATTTTTTTGGTATATATGGTTTCGACCCCCCTTTTAAAAAAATATAGTTATATAAACCAAAACTTTAACCCAAAACAAAGTAAATGTAAAGCCCAAATCCTAAAGTCCTAACCCTAGGGGCGTAGCATTTAAGAGGTGGGGAGGGGCGGCCGAACCCCCCCAATTTTCGCTCCGAAGTTTCGAGTGTATAGTCTTTGTATGGAATTTTTTTTGGTATATATGGTTTCGACCACCCGTTTTTTAAAAAATATATATATATATAATAGTTATATAAACCAAAACTTTAACCCAAAACAAAGTAAATGTAAAGCCCAAATCCTAAAGTCCTAAGCCCAACAACTACATGAGCGGGATAGTAGATTCAATGAGCAAGCGATGGAGTTGTTATCTCTTAACTACTCGAGCTCGGCTTGGTAAAAAGCTCGAAACGAGCCGGGCCTTATCGAGCCCGAGCTTGAGCTTAAAACAAAGTTCAATCGAGTCCGAGCTCAGCCTAGCATGTGAAGCTCGTCAGGCTCGTTGAGCCTTATCGAGCCTTATTGTAGTATTAGGTTTATTAATATTTACCCCCTCATTTAAGCTTGTTTCATAAACGAGTCCGAGCCAAATTTCATTTATCGAGCTCCGAACCTATTATTTATATTACTTTTATATAAAATATTAACTAATAGATAGTAAACGAGCCGAGATCGAGCTCTCATAAGTTTTTCGAGCTCTCATAAGTTTTTCGAGCTCAAGCCTGGTCGAGCTCGGGATTTGCTCGGCTCGTTTGCACCCCTATCCATAATTGAAGAATTCAAAAATCTTAAAGATCGACGGACTGAACTGTAATTCTTCATTCAGGTACTAACCATTTGTCTCATTTTTAATGTTTTAGTGTCTTGGTTCAATTGTTTCTTAAACAATGCTTAAAACTTTGATATTTAATGTATTTAATGTTTGACTCGACTCAACCCAAACATATCACCCAAACCATAGCTATAGAAAAAAAAATTAGGTCACGTCCCGTAACCGCTGACTTCCAACCCCCGGGTCCAAATTCTCTAGCTTCGCCACTGTGTGTGTGTGTGTATATATATATATATATATATATATATATATGTGTAGATAAATAGTTATATATATGTATACATAATTGAAAAGTATTTGAGCCAAGCGGACCTTGCTCGTGTTTAGCTTGTTAACAAATCAAACCGAAAATCGAAACGAATTTTACGAGTGAGCGATTTGGAGAGCCCTAGCTGGAGCTTGATAAGTGAAACATGGGCTCGGCTTTGAGCTCGTTATTTAACAAGCTTATTTTTAGCTTTGAGCTCGAGCTTGGATTCATTTAAACTCAACTTGATTCATTTAAGCTCACAAGGGACTTGGTTCGTTACACCCCTGGTCTAAACAAAATTCCTAACCAACGTTAGTCTACATCTATTTAATCTCTCGTTTTCCCCTAAACCACAGAAAACCGACTGAGCCCGACTTAACACCTTCTTCAACCACCGTAAACTACTAATAATGAGTTCCAAATGGTGACAAAGAAGTTAGATACTGTACCTACTGACCGGGATAATAAATACATAAAAGGCTTTAATTATTCACTTGTCTATTCCTGCTTGGCTTTTAAGATTTTTACAAAATATTTTACAAGATTTTTTTTTTATTCGAGTTTTGCAGTTTAGTCAATTAATTTATTGTTGCGAATTTAACATACACCTATGTTCGATCTCCCTCTTTTCGCATACACGTGTACGCATAGGTATATCCATAATCCATGTACCTTTTAAGTAAGCCTTTTTTTTTTTTTGAACGATCAACTAAAGTATTGCCGGGTACTCTGTACGCGGCCCCCAATGGCCGAAAGGGGCCCCAGACGGCCTCTAGTCCGTACGGACAGAGCCCTTCGGCCCACCCGTCTCCAGTTCCAGGGAAAACCCGGCCCACAAACCCGCCCGAAGGCACGACGGTAGTGAACCGGTAAAACCTGGAGGGATCAGGAGTCGAACCCATGACCACAAGGGTCAAGGGTCTCTCCATCACTTCCCAACCACCTACCCCACCACAAGGGTGGGGGTATCCATCACATGCCTCCTGTGGGAATTGAACCCGGCTCCCCCAAAGAGAGAACCAACTCTTTTACCACTAGGCCACATGATCAGGATTTTAAGTAAGCCTTTTTATCCTGATCATGTGGCCTAGTGGTAAAAGGGCTGGTTCTCTCTTTGGGGAGCCGGGTTCAATTCCCACAAGAGACATGTAATGGATACCCCCACCCTTGTGGTGGGGTAGGTGGTTGGGAAGTGATGAAGAGACCCTTGACCCTTGTGGTCATGGGTTCGACTCCTGATCCCTCCAGGTTTTACCGGTTCACTACCGTCGTGCCTTCGGGCGGGTTTGTGGGCCGGGGTTTCCCTGGAACAGGAAACGGGTGGGCCGAAGGGCTCTGTCCGTACGGACTAGAGGCCGTCTGGGGCCCCTTTCGGCCATTGGGGGCCGCGTACAGAGTACCCGGCAATACTTTAGTTGATCGTTCAAAAAAAAAAGTAAGCCTTTAATTTTCTTTGAACGGTAAGGAACGATGTGTCAGGCTGTCAGCCACCGTGATACCGGACCCTGCGGCCAAGGTTGACTACTCAACCGTCGCTAGCCCCTTGGCTCTCTTAGATATGCGAAAGCCCGACCTCCACCCGTCCAAAGGCACGACAGTAAAATAATCGGTGAAACCTTGCCTCCCATCCGATTCGAACCGGCGCCACTCGTATTCGCTATTCACTTGGATGCCACAGAAAATAATCGAGAGAGTGAGAATCGAATCTAAGTCATAAAGAACACCAAGTCTTTCCTTAACAACTCCACCACTACCTAATTGGCAAGTAAGCCTTTAATTAGCAGGGGAGTGAGCTGTGCATTAATAACACACATGTATGTGAAGTTAGGTTTTTTTTTCTTTTCATAAAATGAGAAATTTGATTTTTTTTTTTTTATAACTTTGGAGATAATTAATTATATAGTATTGTTATTGTTATTAGTAGGGGTGTTGGTCTAATGGGGGAGAAATTCAACACCCGTGTTTGGCCTAGATTCGAACTGGGGTTGAAGGGTTGTGCGTCGTTTGGATTCTTCGCTGAAACACACCTTCCAAAAAAAAATTAGTAGGGGTGTTGGATTTTAATAATTCAAAGTTTGGTTCATTGGCCGATAATAATCTAAACTTTAGCATTGTCCAGGATAATCCTATGTGGACATGTAGGTGTTAAAAATGAATCTTCGTTAACTCTAAACTAACTGGGTTAGGGTATGTTGACGTGACAGATGACGTGGCATGCTGACGTGTACAAAAATGACGACGTGGCAACTGACTTGTCATGAAGACTTGGAAATTATTTTCTTTTAATGCCACGTCAGAAAAAAAAGGTTTATTATTGGCCCAACGTTAAAGTTTGAATTATTATTGGCCAATGGGAAAACCATTATTATGAATCCTTAAAACAAAACACCCAACTTCGTTCACCACCACCTTCCACCACCACCACCTCCGCACCACCATCATTTTTGACGAAAGAATTGCGATCATTTTTTACGAAAGGATTGCGATGTTGGTTTGAAGATAATTGATGGCATAGGAAGTTGACAAAAATGATGGTGGTGGTCGTTGAGGAGGTGGGTGGCTGGTGGTGGTGGGGGTGGAAGGTGGTGGTTTGATAGTGGTGGTGAACGAAGTTGGGTGTTTTGTTTTAAGGATTTATAATAATAAATAGGGGTATTAAATAATCCAAAGTTTTTTTCATTGGCCAATAATAATACGAACATTAACGTTGGGCCAATAATAAACTTTTTTTTTTTGACGTGACATTAAAAAAATAATTTCCAAGTCATCATGACAAGTCAGCTGCCACGTCATCATTTTTGTACACGTCAGCATGTCACGTCATTTGCCTCGTCAGCATACACTAACCCAGTTAGTTCAGAGTTAACAAAGGTTCATTTTTTACATGTCCACTTAGGATTATCCTAGGCCAACGTTAAAGTTCAGATTATTATCGGCCAATGACCCATACTTTGGATTATTAAATTCAATACCCCTTATTAGTATAATGATTATTTATTGAGTTTGTGTTTTACTATCGAAGAGTTTCGAAACAAACAATATCAAGAGAGCAAAGATTAATAAGATATCGTACAGTGTTTAAAGCAGACATAATTGCAAAAACTAAAAAAGAAATGAGTAGAACATGTGAGAATCTGCCACACAGGAGAAAGGACAAACCTGAAAGTAATGATTTGTTTGTTGGAGCCATCCTTAGATATTCTTTTTTGGACAAAGGAACATGAGGTGAAGCATCTAAAAGGTTGAGGGATGTCTAGACCTCCATCTTTTTTTGGCTTGTTAGGCTAAATATTCTGGTTTTCATTGAAAAATTTTGTATATACTGACTACGATCCACACCAATTTGATTTTGCATAAATATTCGGAGTAATGGAAATAAATAATTCCAACTATTGCTCTTTGGCCGATAATGGTCCTAACTACGAAAATAACCATTAATAACATAAGCAATCATGTCCATGATTTGCGCAATCAAGTCCGCATTCATGTGTAATTATTGTATTTACTAACTACTAGTGATCCCAACTTTCGACATATTGGCCACCAACGGCCCAGACTAACTGAGGCTAACTCCGTTAGTGTGATGCTGACTATCGCCGTGAGGGCGCTAAAATTTGAGGCAAAATTACCTTCAACCTTTTGGGGGGAATGTATCATTACTATCGCCTACATTATAAACAAACTCCCATCAAAGGTGATCAACAATAAAACACCTTATGAGATGGTCTTCAATTAGGATCCTAGCTACAACCACTTGAAGGTTTTCAGATGCCTTGCTTACTATCGAAGCACTGAAACAAGAGGCGACAAGTTTGAGGTAAGAGGGAGACCCAGGATATTTTTAGGCTATCCACACGGGACAAAGGGGTACAAAATATACAACCTCAAGAACAAAAAGATGATAGTTTCAAGGGACATTAAATTCGTTGAAAATGTCTTCCCACATGACAAGGCTAACTCTCAATTGAAGAAGTGCCTGAAATATTTGTTTTGCCCCAATGGCATCACCCCACTCATGATGAGCCAAGCACAAATAATAAAAACAATGAGGAGCATGTTACCAAAGAAAGGTTTGATTACCCCTTTCATGAGGAGAATACCTCCATGCAAGATCACATGGGAGGCCTTGAAAATGGGGTACCCTTTGAAAATTTGGAAGCCAATGAAACCGAACCTATACATCACGAAGAAGAAATAATGAATCATCTACCACCGCCTAGAGAAAGAAGAAACCAATCCCGTCTGGCACACCTCAACGACTACGTTGTTAATCTCCCACCATCCGTAGACCATGCATCATCCGTCCCCGATCAAAGTTCCTCCACAGTACACTCAATTGCTAATTACATTTCTTATAGTAAATTTACCAATTCTAACAAAGCATTTCTAGCGACCATCAGTTCCAACGATGAGCCAAAAACCTTTAAAGAAGCTATGTAGGATCCGAACCAGAGAGAAAACATGAAACAAGAAATTCGGGCACTCGAGCAGAATGATACATGAGTTCGTTCAAGAATTGTCGAAAGGAAAACATGCCATAGGTTCAAAATGGGTGTGCAAATGAAATACAAACCCAATGGAGAAGTTGAACGGTACAAGGCGAGGTTGGTCGCAAAGGGATTCACACAAGTAAAAGGAATCGACTTTCATGATACTTTTGCTCCAATGGCCATACTCGTGACCGTTCGAAGTTTGCTTGCAGTTGCCACAAAAAGGAACTGGATCATCAACCAACTGGACGTTAATAACGCCTTCTTGCACGGTGAGTTGGATGAAGAAATATACATGAAAATACCACAAAGTTTCAAAAAGGGGAAAGAAGGCAAGGTGTTTCGTCTCAAAAGATCGCTCTACGGCTTGAAGCAAGCATCAAGGAATTGGTACCAAAAAAATTTGCTAATTCCTTGCTACAAATCGGTTTGCAACAATCTCGAGTTGATCACTCCCTGGCCACCTTCAAGTCCAACAACTCGTTTGTCGCGGCTCTTATATACGTGGACGATGTGATTATCACCATAAACAACATTGAAAAAATAAAAGAAACAACGTCTTTCCTCGATAAAGAGTTTAGCATCAAATATCTCGAGCCTTTAAAATATTTCTTGGGGATTGAAGTGACACGCACTGTAAAAGGTCTAGTCTTGAACCAACGGAAGTATGTTCTCAATATTCTTAAGGATAGTGGAATGATGGGTTGTCGCCCTAGTGCTTTCCCAATGGAACAAAAAATTAAACTCACCAAAGATGACGAAAAAGTTCGAGCCAATGCCACGGAGTATCGTAGGCTTGTAGGTAGGCTCTTATACCTACAAGAGACAAGGCCCGACATCACCTATTCGGTTAACGTACTTAGCCAATTTGTTAGTGACCCACGAGCAAACCACATGGAGGCAGCTATGAGAGTATTGAGGTACTTGAAGGCAACCCGGGTCAAGGCATTCTTCTTCCTAAAGAAGGCGGAACAAATCTGGTTGGTTACACCGACTCGGAGTGGCTTGGGTGTCCGGATACTAGATGATCACGTAGTGGTTACCTTCTTCTTTTAGGCGGGGCTCCAATATCGTGGAAATCAAAGAAACAGTCAGTCGTGTCGCGTTCCTCAGCAGAGGCCGAGTACCAGGCCATGGCAACTAGTGTTAGTGAGATCATTTGGATGCAGTGGCTTTTAAAGGAGCTCGGTGTTGTTTTAGATGATCCGACCTAGTTATTTTGCGACAACTTGGCTGTTAAACATATAGCCAATAATCCGGTTTTTCATGAGCGAATGAAGCATGTAGAAATATATTGTTATTTCGTCAGGGAACAGGTCGAATTGTAACACCGTGGGATTTTCACTTTTCATATATTTTAAATTTTATACTTAACAAATTCCAAGTTCGTTTTTATTCGTTTTTTTATGTTACTCCTACCAAATCATGACGAGCCGTCATTATAATTTATCCTAATCAATTTAGACGTTATAACAAGAAACTCATTTAGTTAAGATCTTAATATATATTTATTTTAATAATAATTTTAGTTAAAAAAAAGAATACGAGACTTATTTGGATGGTTTGACTTTTACCTCCAACAAAAAGCAACAACAACTTATACATGTATGTGATCGTTTATTTTTATTATTTATTTTTTTTGTTTGTTTTGATTTCGAATAACAACAGCAGCAGAAGTCAATAACTATAATGGCCCTTTTCAATCAAGCTTAACCACCACCTAAACACCTCCCAACCACTCTAATTACTCCCTTAAATGCCCAACCAACTTACCCCAACTATAAATACAACCCCTGCCCACTCCTTAACCTCTTGTTCATCTCATTTCTCCCAAAACTCTCTCTAATCTTCAAGGTTTTTGAGCAAACTTCCTGAAAACACATTATTAAGTTTCTAGGCTCAATCCTTCAATTCTTTTTTGTTTTTCCTTCTCTTTTCTATTCAAAACTCCTTAGAGAACCCTCTAGGATCTTCCCCATGTTTATCCACAGAAGTGTGATAAGGGTAGAGCACCTAAAAGGGGTCCCAAATGGGTTTGTTTTCTGAATTGTTTTTTATGTCCTAAGAAATGTTTGTTGTGAAGAAACCAACCAAGTCTACTAACAATCTAATGTTAGGAAGATTTGTGTTATGGTATTGGGTGACAAAGGAGAGTCAAGACTCATCCAAATCAGTCCCCAAACTTTACTTAAACATCTTAGCTATACTAAGCAATAATATAAACTTTTACTTTCAAGCTTCTATCTTACTATCTTATTATTAATCTTTGGAAGGTTTGTGGTTACACCCTACCTTACCAACTCTCTTGACCCTTCTTGTGCTATGGATTTATCCACACTAGAAAGGGGAAATCCCGTGTTCAAAACCCACGTTTACCTCATAAGCGAAGTGGTTATGACATGAACTTATCAATCGGATTCACATTCCTAACCTTATACCATCCGAATCATCTATGATGATTTTGTGCTTGGTCTAACTTATTCTCGTGACCATCCGGTTTGCCTAAAATGCTTGCATGATTCTCTTGAACCTATAATCTAAACTCGAACCTAAGACCCTCTAATTCTTAATTCTAGTTAATCGGAGCTAAAGCTTAATCTTCCAAGACTTACTTTTTGGAACTATATCAAGACGCACCCAAAGGTGAGTTCATACTTGTCCCCCTTTTTTCTTTATTCTTTGGGGCTCAACATGTATCACTATCAAAACTTAAACGATTTCATACTCTTAAAAACTATTATGCTCAATCTAAATTCTATTATGCTATGCCATGCTAGAATTCAAAGTCTTACATACAAATGTACGATTAGTTAACACGCCGCCCCTTTATGGGTCATGATAAGATGAAGTCTTTTGTGTTATCGAGTGTTGTTGCCGTTTGTATGGTTCTACGTGCATATGCCTATAACATGATGATTCGAGTAGATTTTCTTATACTATGTACTTAGACTCAAAACTAGTATGCTCACCAATGCTTTATGTGTTGACGGATATTTTATACATGTTGCAGGAAATATTTAATGCAGGTTTATCAAGAAAACTACTTAGGAATGGACTAGAAGCACACGCTAGTTTAAATTCTATATTTTGATGTTGTACTTTCCATTTTATGAAACAATTTGTATTCTGTTATCTTTTTAGACAATGATTATGCTATGAATGAAATTTTATCTTTAAATTATATTGTCACGAATTCTAGTGTCATGAAGTCTTTGAACAATCTACCACAAGTCTCGCCCCAATGTATTCCGCCATCGGTTGGGGTGTGACACGAATCAAATGAGATAGAGCCTCTACACATCAATACAAAATCTCAAATAGCGGACCAGTTTACAAAGGCATTGGGGTCTCGTCAACTACAATCTCTACTTGGCAAATTGGGCATTTGTGATCTGCATGCTCCAATTTGAGGGGGAGTATAGAAAGGCATGATTCACGCGATCGAGTTTATAAGAGCCGGTTGATTTTCCTTGATTACTTACCCTATTTCTTGTGCTTTATTTTTGGCTAAACTATTGCCTTTTATCCGATATATTCCACCTTCTGTTTTATTGTAAAACATAACCAAAACATTGAATAAAAGCTTTCTTCGATCCTTTCATATTTTATAGTATGAAGGTACTGTAAAAAAAAAATTAATGTCACGTACTGAAATTCTGGTCTAGATCTGGCACTGCACCAAGTAACCTGCCCACACCATACACGTAGCCGCAAGGCAACCCAGGAATTTCAAACCTTAGCAAAACTATATTTATTTATTGTTTCCCTTTTTTTATTGTATTTTATTCATTGAAAGTGTTTTCTATACAGATTTAACTCATCTGACTTTAACAACATTACTTAACATTTTAAACCAAAATTTATTTAAACCAAATTTGGAGAGATATATAGATATGAAATACAGATTTGAGTCAGATCAGAGGCATGCATATTATATAATTAAGGCATAATGTCAGCTTGTGTTTGTGTATATGATCTAAACTAGCTTCTTCTCTTCGAATCATTTGCATAAGTAAGTGAGTTATTTTTTTCCCAAAGCGCTATTAGTAGGCAAATCATGGAAGAAGAAATTATGGTGATGTCGCTGATTGAATCAGCGACTTCTCCCACCGTTTGAAAACCCACGAAGCCTAGTCTATATGTGTAAGAGAATGTTTCAGATCTTGCTGATTGCTTCAGCGACTTCACTGATGAAATCGCTGACTGATTATGAGGCTTCAATGAAGTCGCCGATTGATTATTAGGCTTCTAATGATGTCGCCGTTCAATACTAAGGCTTCTGTCCTTGATGTCGCCGTTCCATTATGAGGCCTTCTGAAGAACTTCAGAAATGATTCTTTCTTTCTGCTCGGTCATAGCTAAGCGACATGATGCACCAAATTTTTTGCCACAAACACTCTATTGCATGGCTTGGTTTGAATAAAAAAAAATTGGTAGAGATGTAGTATACTATGTAGGTGATTAGATTGATGAATGAGTAAATAGTAAATGTGTAAGATTATGTTTTTTAACTTGTTATAAAATGAAGGTGGTGATTAAAAATGTTAACAACCACCCACCATACTTTGAACTTAACAATCTTCTTGCTCTTAACAATCACTATCTGAATCACAAAGCTTCAATTCCTCACAATCCTACCACCATGAATCAAAATCTTAACTTAAACCTTGGTCCCCTAAATAATGATGTCTTGTTCTTACGTGATAGACATCGGGCCTTTCACATTTTCATAAATGAATAAAACTTTAATGAGCCCAACACTGTTAAACGAAGTGATAGAAGTCTATAGGTGGCACTTCATAAAAACCCTATGGTAGGACGGGTTCGTAACCTTGTTGATGCCGCAGTGTTTGGTGGCATTCTAGACTGTGGTTATCGATATATTGACCACTCCTTAATTACCGCTTTGGTGGAGCGATGGAGGCCCGAAACTCACATGTTCCATCTACCAATTGGTGAAGCTACTGTCACGTTACAAGATGTTAACGTGTTGTGGGGGTTACCTATTGAGGGTAATGTTGTGTCTGGTGCAGATGTCGCGATGTCAACTGCCGAGGCAATAAGGTGGTGCCAAAACTTGTTAGGTGTTACCCCCGAAGAGAATAAAATGAGAGGCAAATGTGTTTTTAGTAGTGTTATTATTATTATTGAAATAAACAAGTCATTTGTTGAAGCTGAAGCTACTGATGAAGAGTGCATTAGACGTGTGTGTTTAACATTTTTTTATCTGATTGGTTCCACATTGTTCCCTGATAATTCCAACAACAAAATAAATGTATTTTATTTAAAAAAATTTACAAGACCTAAATTTAACACGATCTTATAGTTGGGGGAGTGCGGTTCTAGCTAGCCTTTATAGGCGCCTGTGTGATTCGACCCATCCGGATGCAAGAGGCGTGACCGGGCCCATCTTCATCCTTCAAATGTGGGCCTGGGAGAGGATTTGGTGTATGGCACCATGACCCGACAATCGGTTTGATTATACTTGTCCGCTAGCAGCTCGGTATATCACAGCCCAAATAAATTTAATGTGTTTGTACTTTTATATGTATTTTACTGAACACATTTTTTAAATTATTAGTTTTGTAGGTCGCAACAGGGTGATCTGAAATTTTCAGATATACCTACACATTGCCTGAGGACATATCGTTCTCAGCTGCAATCTTTAACTGATGGCATGGTAAGTTTATTAGTGTACCCTCCGACAGGGTACACTACTCCTCCTCGTCAACCAGTGTACAGCCCTCCTCCTCAACTAGTGTACACTCCTCCTCCTCCTCAACCAGTGTACACTCCTCCTTCTCAACCAGTGTCCACTACTCCTCCTCGTCGACCCTCATTCCTCCTCTACCAGGTTACACTCCCCCAACTCCAGATGCTCCTCTCACAGATGAGGAATACATCTGGGCTGTGGATTATACTATGGTTGTCATGGGATTAGGGCAGCTACGACTGGTGGAGACCCAACCCAACCCAACCCCAAACCCTCCTGCTCCGGAGCCAACTGAGGAGGAGTACGAAGCAACTAGGAGTATGGATGACAAATCATACTATTTTCCAAGTCCTGACTATGGTTGCATCCGCTCGGATGCAAGATCTGACGGTTGCGATAGCGATCGTTCTGTGTCCTCGCCGAAGTACACACTAGAGGACTGGGATAATTATTCTCCGTAGAAAGTGGTTTAATTATGTAATGTTTTAATAAGTAGTTTAGGATTATGTAATGTTTTCATTTAACCGGCAAAGTTGATGGAAAGTCATATACTATCACACCTGTAATCATTCGAAATGTTGCAAGATCATGCATCCTCCCTCCTAAAGAGAAAACTGGTATGTGAACGTGGGCATTCCTTGCCCACCAAGGGCATCCTTAACCAATATCTTCAGGCTACGTTAATTAACTATCTATGGCTAGATATGGGAAGCAGTCCTCACTCATGATATCTCCGCCAACAAAACCTAGCCGCACGCGCCTACATTGATCACGCCGCCCTCTTCGCCAGACATAGGTGTCAGCCCCACCTGTGTCAACTACCTTTCTTCCGCAAAACGGTAGATTGAAGGTGCCAACAAGCAATGAGGCTGATCACCTAAGCAAACCAACTCTCAAATATTATAAACTACCATACCAATGTTGCATTCTACACGTGTTATACCACGTGCGGATGTAACATCGATCCAAGTAGTTTCATGCAAATGTAACACCGATCCAAAGACACTAAAAAACCATACCCTCCCACACGACTTTCATTTCAAACTTATGAAACGCCACCATTTTTTTTATATAGACCCGTATAATAACACCGCGTATTTTTAATCCTTCTAACTTTCTATTATCAAATTGATTGTCTACCATCTATACAAATGGAACAATTGAGTGTCTACCGTGGTATTTTGCTATTAATGGAAAACAAACAAGAATGCATGAGGCAGGGGATCATTCGGAGTAATTTATTTTCCTAGACATGTTGAATGAAGCCTCATAATCAATCGGCGACTTCAGTTAGAAGCCTCGTATTCATTCAACAACTTCAGTGAAGTCGCTTAATCAATTAGCGACATCTTGAACATTCCCTTACACATGTGTAAGACTTGGCTTCATAGGTTGTCCAACGGTGAGAGAAGTCGCAAAATCAAATAGCGACTTCATCATAATTGCTTCTTTCATGCTATGCATACCAATCGCGTTTTCGGTAATAATAAGTCACTTCCCACCCACCATTATTAACTTAAAACAGACAAATGATTCCTTCTCTTCTCTCTAGGACCACCATTTTAACGTATTCTCCTAACACCATGTACTATTTACTTGCCCACACCATTATTAACTCAAAACATAACCTCACTTGATATAAATATATATCACAATTTTCTTGAACCATCAAAAAACACACTTTACGTGTATTTAGCATGGACTGGAATGATAGCATGAATCCCTAATAGACGTATATATTTATGTTACTCAACCTTGTAAATGTAGTCAATAGAGATGTTAGTCAACCTTGTAAATGTAGTCAATAGTCAATAGAGAATTAGTCTCTAGTCAACCTTGTAAATGTAGTCAATGGTCAATGGAGAATTAGTCTCTCATCATTGTATTATAAATATAACTATGTGGAATGAAACAATCAAGGAATTACTCATTAACATTCCCAGACCCTTTGTTCCTCGACCTGCAGCACAAAGTTCGTTTGCATTTCTTTACAACTATAACGTCAATGATCACTACGTATACCCGCATGGTAAATTCAATTCTCAAACCTCCCTATATCTAAAAAATTAAGTTTGAATTTTATAAAACATGTAAACAGGAATAGAGGAGATGAGGCATCAATTGATGCAGACACCATTGGCAATGATGGAAATGAGCCAAAACGAGTACGAAAACAACAATCAAGACAAAAAGAAAAAGTTAACAAGTGAGCAGCTAGAGGCACTAGAGAACACTTTCCAAGAGGAGAAGAAACTTGACCCTGACACAAAGATGAAGTTAGCCCATGACCTCGGTTTGCGGCCCAGACAGATCGCTGTGTGGTTCCAGAACCGACGCGCTAGATGGAAGAATAAACAACTCGAGTGCTTGTATGATACCCTTAAACAAGAGTTTGATGTTGTCTTTAGGGAGAAACAAAAGCTTCAAGAAGAGGTACTATGATCAATCAATCAATCAATCATACCCAGTATATCCCACGAATAGTAAAAACTATCGGTAGAGTCAGAGGAGGGTGAGATGTAGGCACACCTTGCCTCTATCCATACGGATAGAGAGACTGCTTCCAAAGAGACCCCCAGCTCAAAAAAGAGAACATAACACAGGCAAAACATACAAGTAAAGAGACAGGTACCACAGGGATATTCCGCTATCAACTAACGGACTAAGAGCAGGAATAAGCTGGTAATATGATCAAACCTTTCAAATGCATTGTATTGATGTATAACAACTTTGTTGTTTTGATATATGTTTTTGTCATAATAAAAGTTATTTCTCAAATTGCTACTTTGATCCATTATAGGTATTAGCATTGAGAACCATACTTAAAGAACAAGTTAACAAGAGGCAAGGAGCAGGCTCTAGCACCGGGTACACTTACATGTCTGGTGAAGAGACCGTTGAGAGCACGTCAGCAGCCGCCAACAACCACTATCATCAGCTGACACTTGGTCAACATCAGCCTGTTGCCACCACCACTATCATCAGCTGACACTTGGTCAACATCAGCCTGTTGCCACCACCACAGCTGCCATGGTTGCCGTTGACAGCAACTATAATGATCCGGGCTCTTCAGTGCCTCCTCCATCTTACTCTAACTGGCCTGTTCTTCCATCGTATCCATAAATCTGTAGATCGAACTAGTAGCTAGCTAGCTATTTGCTTACATGACTTAGAGCAGAGATCATTTAGATAATATATTTTTTTTTTTTCATTTTGTTATAGCTAATAAAAATTTAAGGATACGCGGTTTAGATGATAAAAGTTGTTCTCGCTCGAAGCTAAAAACAAAACTATCAAACCTAACCATGATAGAAATAAAAACTAGCTACATTCTGTACATGGCACAGCTTGTTCCATCCTTCGGCCCTAATTTCCTGTTTGCATTGATATATTTTCTAAAACTATTGACTGCTACAAAACTTAAGAAACCCATGAACTCATGGTTATTGATCATCCTGATGCTTCTGTCCACGCCAACGACCCCTGCATATTGATCCAAGTTCATCGTCGTACATCTTCTCAAGCACAAAGTAGAAGAAAAGTAGATTTAGAAACTTACCCATTGTAAGAGCGCTGGCAAAGATGACAGCTGAAAGAATGAATACTATAAGTGAAGCCCTCTGTAGAAATGCAACAAGTCTTCTTATGAAGAACTGACCCCAAAAGCCAGCCGTAACGGATACCGCCATTAGGTATAAAGCTAAAAGCGAAAAAGATTCGTAGTGTGAGCGGTTCAAGTTTGGTACTGTTTTTATCTCAAACGGGTTAAATAAAAATAGCTCAAAGGGGATTGGGCATAATGGGTCAAACACGTTAAAATTATTATCTATATAAAAAAAATTAAAAATGGGCCGAGAAAATAATAAATGAATGTGATCCGACCTGACCCGGCCTGTTACAAACCTTACTAACATGTGACCTGTTTCGACACATTACCCTTATACCCCTGTTCAGACCTTACTAATATGTGACCCGTTTCGACACATTACCCCTATACCTTACCCACCAGTGCATATACCATTTGGTCAAGTTTTCATGAACACAAGTACGCAACGAATTAAAATCAACTGAAGATGAAGATTACCATGAGGAATTGGGAACCGCTTTAGAAGGTAAAACTCGACCACAGATAACGACGATGAAAACATCATCACAAATGTAGCTGTTGCACTTGCAACCTACACAACACCAAGATATATGGTTTTCTTTTTCTTTTTCTTTTTTTTTGTTAAAAAAAAAAAAAGAAGAAATACAATTAAAAAGTAGAAGCAAGGTTCATGTGCCTTACATTTTTCACATGTTACAATAGTATCCATTATGATAATAAAATTAACATTTTTTCACTTGCTACAATTCGATAATAAAATTGTATTTTTTATAAATAATTTGAAGTTGTGTACCTGTGGTATGACACCAATCTCAAGCAAGAGAGGTCCAAGAATGAACCCACCACCAGACCCCAACAGACCACCAACAGTACCGCCCAAGACCCCACAAAATGCACAGAACATAAGGTGAGGCGCGGTCCAGTCAATTGCAGCCTCGCAAACTGATTCAGGGTTCCCACTGTTTTTTCTTTTCTTGCTTTCTTTGTACAACTTAATGCATTCGTACCCGAATACAACTAATGCTACTGGGAACTGCAAGATACATAAATAGGCCTTAATAATGTGCAAACATGTAATACATGTGAATATGTGATATCATCATCAGTTTTAGATTACCTGTATTACGGTGACTACCCAATATGAAGTACTGCATACTACTAAGCCATTCTGCAGGAACAATATTGAAACTTGTTATTACTTATGATTTTTACTTTATATTAATGTTGTTATTGAGTTTTTCCCTAAAATCGTTACAACTGAAGTCGACTTTGAAAATAGGAATGAATATGTTTGACTCTTGGAAGTCAAACCTATGCGCTAAATTTTGGATGGATATGAAATGAATGAGAAAACTGCTTACCTTAATGATCTGAAGAGCTAGAAAGACGAGCCATACTACTATTAGGGCCGTAAGCATCTTCCAACGCAAATTGAAAAGAAAAATTTGCTGCAAATTTTGGTAAAAATAGGAATAAGTTGACTTAATATATTATATCAGAAAATTAAAGGTAACGATGATTACCATTGGCGTTTTCTCTTCTGTAGGAATCAATGGCTCATACGTGTCTGCTAGCACTAAATAAAAAAGGGGGGAAAGAACATAAAATCATGGGATATTCATAGGACAAAAAAGATTCATTGGATATTCATTGGACTTACATTCCCCACGAGAATTGACGAATTTTCGTGGTTTTTCCATTTCTTTCTGTTAAGAAGAAAAAGGGTAATCACGAGATCAGAAAGCTTTGCATTTTGTTTATCTGTGGGTGCTATAATTCAAATCAACATAATCGTTTTCACCTTCATTACTGTCTCTTCCTTCCACATTTCAATAGCCTTGAAGAAAGACCTTAAAGATGTCCCTATCAACAATATATCATTACACATAAGTGAGTTAATGAGGTTCTCATTAACTACGTACAAATGCATTATGAGGTTCTCGCAGTTCTCAATATATTATTGGTGCCAAAACAAAACAAAACATGCCCTAAACCGATAAACCAAAACGAATCTCTAACAACGATAAAAGAGAAACCTTGCCTGAGAAAAGGAGGATGGTGAGGATAGTAATAAGCCAATAGGGGAAAACAACACTAAGAGCCACACCAAGAGTGATCCCAAGCATGAGCATAGGCTGAAACAGGAGTGCTAAATCATAATCAAGAATTGGTACTTCTCTGCATGGATGTTGTACTCTTAAATTGTACCAAACAGATGATGCTGATGCCCCCATTATCATACCTTCAACACACCCAACATCAAATTTCAATCATAAACTCAACATCCTAACCAGTTAATGCAGTCTAAAATCAAATATCGGTCAATGGCCAATATTTGAGATATTGGTTATCGCGGTGGGATACTGGTAATTTTAATATCATGCAGAATTTATATATGTGTATATATAAAACATATATATAGTATTAATAGCATTATAGCAATATCAAAAGTCAAACACTCAAAAGTGCCTACATTTAAAACATGATCTAATCGTAAGCCATGAAATCTATCTCCGGTCCGCATCAACCAAGCCATCCAGGTCAATATCAGTCAAATATCAGCCAAATGTCAGTCCATATCACCGATAATATCATAACCGATATTTGACACCAATATTTTGTAGAGGGCCAATAACCGATATCCCACCGATATTAACTGCTTAACCCACATCAAATTTCAATCAATTTTGATGAAATGAAAGCAATCAAGAAACAAAAATAAAAAATGCAGAGCAATAACATACACTTAGAAAGAGCAGCAGCAGACTTCGTATCGAACCCGACAATTAACGTAAGCATAGGAACAAAAATGCCACCACCACCAACACCTCCAACTGTCCCAAATGCAGAGCCAAGAAAACCGATCACCGTTGCTAATAAAAGTCTCCAATTAAGCTCCAATTCCTGAATAAAACCAATCAAGATCATTATTACAACATGGGTTCGCTTAAAGCATGGATTAACCAACATGGGTTCATAATAATTAATCTTACAGGCCAGATTTTGTCTTGGGGTTCGAGGGTTTGGGAATTTGTGGAAGAACAGAGTAAAGGTTTGTGATTGGAAATGTGTGCGGTGAGGATGTAAACGGTGAGGGTAATAAGGGAAAAGATGATTAATAATAAGAAAGCAAAGGGTCGTGTCGTCATTGATGTTGGTTGTTGATGGTGTAAGGTTATGGTTTTTGAATAATGGCGTCAATATATGGAGGTGATGAAGGGCGGTGAGTCACGTGTGATTCAAATATGGAGATACACCAAAATAGCCATTTGACCAACCCTTTTACAAATATGCCCCCTCCCGTCTCTTTGAAGAGACGGGTCACAGCTCCCAAAATGTCTAAAACGTCTTCTGAGAGGTTTTCCCAGGTAGTCACCCATCATGGAATTCCTATCACTCAAGCACGCTTAACTATAGAGTTTTCATGTGCTCCACAACCATATGCGCCCAAAACGCGTTGGTGATTTAAGACGCAGAACATTACTTATGAACCAAGATCTCTCCTGTCCACAGACGATATGGGATATGCCTAGAGTGTAACAATCATCCCCGACAGGGACTCATCGTCTCATCGTCCTCGATGAAGTTTGCCCTACCATCTCGGATGGCACAGGAGTGACTCTGATACCATTCTGTAACACTTTGACCGATGGCGGAATCATCAGGGTTGCACGATAGTGACGATTGTTCAATAGCTCATGGACTAAAAATGTAAATATTTTTTTAGCAAACCAAATTCCATTACATTAAATCAAACCAAAATAAGATACAAATTTGACTCAAATTAAAATATGAATCAAACATAGCATTAGCAAAAGTTCAAGTTTGATTAAATAAGCATTAGGTCCAAGCCTAAGCGTGATAGTATGAAAAATCAAACTGCACCTGAAACTTGTTCAAGATAATTTTGTCAATAATATAATGCATTGTGAGTACATACTTATAATATACTCAAAAAGTGATTCGCAATTCATGTGCTATACTATTTGCAATTATGTAACTAATAATACAAACGTTCAAAATCAAGCCTATAAGAATCAAGAATCAAGTGTCGAGAATCACATAACAATAACCAAGGCTCTCTCAAAAGAAGTCAAACAATGAATATATATCAAAGTACTACTCATTGTCATGTTTGGCTCAAAATGAGTTAATGATTTTGACAAGGCATAAATACACACAACTACCATAAAGCAAGCACATAAGGCACATACAAAAATCGCTTTAAACATAAAGTACACGAGTCACCCAAAAGTGTAAAAATAGAAAATACAAAAAAAATATACTCACAGTTTGTGTAAAGATTTGATTCTATCAAACGGTGAGAGTTAAATGGTAATGATCCCAAAGGATTAACCTAAAGGGATAACAATTTCTAAGATAATGAATATTAAAGTCTAAAATATCGAAGATTGGGCACTTAGGGTTTTTATATACTAGATTTGGGGATTCTAGGGTTTTTGAATTAAACCCTAATTGGTTTTAGATAATTTTAATATTTAAAGAAATTTTATAACTCAATTATCTTTTAACAATTATAACTCAATGATTGGTTCCGCATCGTGTAGTTAGAATTTTTATTATCTAAAAATCATAAGTTCACATCCATTTGCATGGGCCTTCTTACATGAAATTTGTAGTCAATTGAGATCCACTTACCCCCAACCTTTGAAACCCCTAACTACAACCTATGTTTTGGTGACTACTACTTTCAATCCATTTGATGTTGGAAACTACAAACACAAACAATGGGAAATTCAAAAGCCTTGATACCAATTCAAGTCCTAATCGTTAATTAACACACAATTTTAGAAATTTTCTCTCATTTGATTTTTGAAAATTACTCAAAACTGACTCCCAATCATAACCACAATATTCTAGGATGGATTGGTTATATAGTGGAAGAAACCTAATTGAAATACAATCTTGATCCTAGTTAAACATAAACATCATTTTCTATATCTAACAAGAAAAAGAAACCTGATAATTATCAAATACTCTTATAGTTATCTTCAATTAATTCTTTTAATTATCTTCAAAATACAGTAACACCCCTGCTTCTTAGCGAAGTTAACGTCCCGACCCATGAGCTTGGGTTTGGGAATTGGATGATTCGGTCCAACATAACTAAAGCACAAACGTAAATGCTATCAAAGTTTTTTTTGGCAAAGTTAACTTCCTACAACATAGATACTAGAACGTTAACTAATCCATTCTTTCATAAGGTGTAATACACTACTACAAAAACAGGCATTTGCAAGGAAAGTTTGCTAAGAAACAAATCGGTCGCTAATTTTGCTATGAATTAGCTACGAATTAGCTATGAATCCATTTTGCTACAATTTAGCTACGAAAATTTCGTAGCAAATGAAATTGGTAGCAAAATCCATAGCAAATCCGTAGCAAAATTAATGAAATAAATATAACAAAATAACTTATCCAAAATCGGTAGCAAAATCCGTAGCAAAACAATAAAATAAATTATTTAGAAATTAACTAGAAAAGATAAATAGAACTCGTAGCAAAATCTGTAGCAAAGGTGAGAATATAAGTATTTAAAAATAGCTATATAAAATTCCTAGAAAACTTGTAGCAAAATCCGTTGCAAAAAATGTCAAAACAAATACTTTAAATATAATTTAATAAAAATGGTAGCAAAAACAGGCATTTGCAAGGAAAAATTTTCTATGAAACAAATCGGTCGCTAATTTTGCGACGAATTAGCTATGAATTCATTTTGCTACAATTTAGCTACGAAAATTTTATAGCAAATGAAATTGGTAGTAAAATCCATAGCAAATCCGTAGCAAAATTAATGAAATAAATATAACAAAATAACTTATCCAAAATCAGTAGCAAAATCCGTAGCAAAACCATAAAAATAAATTATTTAGAAATTAACTAGAAAAGATAAATATAACTCGTAGCAAAATCCGTTGCAAAAAATGTCAAAACAAATACTTAAAATATAATTTAATAAAAATGGTAGCAAAATCTGTAGCAAAAGTGACAAAATATATATATGCCTAACCCAACATGGTCAAGGATAGAGGTTCGTGGAGACACAAGATTAAGGTTAAGGATTATTAGGGAGGGTTAGGTTGTCTCGTAGAGTGGTTCTAGGAGCGTAGATTTTTTCTTTTGGTGGAAGGTCAATAAGGGTGACTTGTATTTGGGTGTTTATGAGTTATGTTGTTTTTATGGCATATATACCTTTATTCTACTAGGTGACGCTTTCAATGTTTCTCTAAATTCAATAGTTCTTTGTTAGTTTAGTAGTGTTGTTTACTTGTCGAGTGTGTGTTGTCGTAGCTACTTCCGTAGCCAATCCATTGCTATAATTCCACAACAAACTTGGTAGCAAAACCAAAGCGTAGCCAACATATCTGTAGCAAACCGTGTAGCAAAATTGTCGTAGATACTAATCTATAGCGAATTTCGAAGCTAAAATTCAAAGCAAAATTTCGTAGCTAAAAAACGGTAGCGAAAATTCGTAGCAAACTTTTTGGTAGCAACTTCGTAGATAAAATAGCGACGTCCCATTTGGTAGCTAAACTCGTTGCAAATATATATTCCGCAGCTAAAAGTTTGTAGCAAATAAATTAGCGACGAGACTTGTAGCTACGGACCAAATCCATAGCAAATCGGTAGCAAATGGGTTTTTGCTATGGATTTTGCCGTGTCAAATGCCTGTTTTTATAGTAGTGATAGTTTAACTAAAATTTAAATTAATGAAAACAAATAGTTTTGTTGAATGGGGGCCGACCCCATCTCCTACCTTATTCACACTCGCCAAGGGAATGGTAGAGAGCCCCTTGGTGTCACCAGACGTGAAATCCAATAATGGTAACGACGGTGGTGATGTGGAGGCCTCAAGGCCTCCCGTACATTTTTTTTAAACGATGCCTCCAATACACTTGGTGTTAAAATTTTAATCTTTAGTTTTAGTAAGAGTGAGTTATTAAGATATTCCATTTTTATATTCTCTTTATTTATGCCATCATAGTATAAGTGGATAATTAGATCCAGGGGCGAAGTATTGTTGGGGCCAGGGGTGGCTCTGGCCCCCCTGTTTTTTGACGCATTGTGAAAATTTGCGATTTTCATAGGTAAATTGAGTCCGGGTTGAGTCCGGCCCCCGCCGATTTTCCACTACCAATAGAAAAAATTGAGTTCGGCCCCCGCCGATTCCGAACCCAAACTTCGTCACTGATTAGATCATCGTAAGGTTTGGTAACTATCTCGTGTAGATATTTGTCCGATTAGTTGATTTAGTTTTAAACTACATTCTATTGTATTTTTGTTGGGTTCATTGAATGTAGTACATTTATTTCAACATCTAAAAAGTTAAAGGAAAGGAAATAGGTCATTGTTTTATTTGAGGTATACTTTTTAACCCCGTCAAGTGATTATGGTGAAAATAAATTTATAGTATATCATACTGTCAAGTTTCTATTGGGTTTGTGAAAATAATTTATCTTAGTGGCAACTTTATCATTTTACCAAAGGACATTCTAATTGTTATTTTATTAACAAAGTGATTAACTTTATAACAACCAAATGCAATTACACCACGTGTAATTAGCTGTTATTTATAGTTATAGAAGTGTAACGAAAGCGATTTTATTTTGGGTTAAGTTTTGTTTCAGTCCTGCAGCCACAGGCTGCTCGGTTATCTAGCAGAAGCGATTTTATTTTGGGTTAAGTTTTATTTCAGCCCTGCAACCGCGGGTTGCTCGGTCTCTAGTCACCGACTTTCAAAACAGCAAGGTGGATTTTGGTATAAAAAGTGTAGAGATATAATATGAAAGATGTATTTGTTTCTTATCAATGTTAGCTGCATTTCAAGTAGAAAACAACCTCCTATATAAATACATAAGGAAAACATAAAATGAGGAATGAGCTAATCTTGGAACACAAAACATAGAGAACTAATAATAGGGCATAATGTAAGGAGGAAAATCATGGTCAATAGTCAAGGTCAATAATCTTGTCCTTTACCCCCCCCCCCCCCCCTCAAGTTGGAGCGTGGAGAGCTTAAACGCCCAACTTGCCAAGTAATGATTCTTTCCTTTCGAACACTCCCTCACAAGTTTGAGTGTTTACTTTTAGTGCGGATTCAAAGATTTTGAATCTGATTTTTCTTGCGGGTTCAAAAAACCGACTTCCTTTTCTTGCGGGTTCAAATAACCCGACTTTCCTTTTCTTGCGGGTTAAAAGAACCTGACTTTTTTTTTTCTTACGGGTTCAAAAAACCCGAATTTTCTTTTCTTGTGGGTTCAAAGAACCCGAATTTCCTTTTCTTGCGAGTTCAAAGAACGCGACTTTCTTTCTTATGGGTTCAAAAAAACCCGATTTTTCTTTTCTTGCGGGTTCAAAGATCCCAACTTTTCTTCTAGCGAGTTCTTTGAACCCGACTTTTCTTTTCTTGCGAGTTCAAAGAACTCGACTTTTTTTTAAGGATAGTTGGTCTTCGTTCTTCTCCATCTTGCTTTCACCCATCACTGCCTCCCTTCTTTTATTTTATTTTATTTTTAATCACCTCTTTTCAAAGAGTTGAAAAAGAAATTCTTATCCAAGACCTACCCTTTTTTATGGATTCTTGTTAGATTAAAAACTTGAGGTACCAATTTCTTAATCTTTTTTATTATGGTATTTTTGGTTTGAGAAGCAGTGGGTTTTTTTTTTTTTTTTTTTTTTTTTTTGGGTTTTGGTCGAGCGGTTTAAAACTCGCTCTGATACTATATAGAAATCTAGCGGAAACGATTTTATTTTGGGTTAAGTTTTGTTTCAACCCTGTAGCCGTGGGCCGCTCGGTTTCTAGTCACCTACACTCAAAACAACAAGGTGAATTTTGGTACAAGAAGTGTAGAGATATAATATGAAAGATGTATTTGTTTCTTATCAATGTTTGGTACACTTCAAGGAGAAAACAACCTCCTATATAAATACATGGGGTATTGGATTATTAACCGTTGGCCGATAATAATCCATATTTCAAAAATTTCCAATAATAATCCCAACTTTCAAACATTTGGCCTCTGGTAAAACTTTTTTAACTGAGCACTAACTGGGTTAGTTTGTGCTGACGTGGAATCTGACTAGGCACGATGACGTGTACAATTTAATATTACGTGGCATTTTATTGGATTTTAACAATCCAAACTTTCACCTATTGGCTGCCAATAATCCGTACTTTAAAATTTCCCAATAACGATCCCAACTTTCAGACATTTTTCCTCTGGTAAACCTTTTTAACTGAGCACTAACTGGGTAGTAGGTGTTGACGTGAACTATGAGTTGGCAGCTGACGTGGTAAATTTACTTTGAGGTGTCATCTAAGTGTCATTTCCTCCTATATAAACATTATAAAACAAAAGATTAACTCAAAACTCAAAACCCTCCATATCTACATAATCTTTTGCAGCCCTTCCATCCTCTCTCTCTTTCTCTAGTTTTAAGTTTGAGTTAATCTTTTGTTTTATAATGTTTATATAGGAGGAAATGACACGTAGATGACACCTCAGAGTAAATTTACTACATCGGCTGCTAACTCATAGTTCACGTCAGTACCTACTAACCCAGTTTTTTGCTCCACATGATACGGGCATTATAAGGGCGTTAAGGGCTCAGACATAAGTGTGGTAATAGGCGTGAGTTTGAAATGTGTGAATATGTAAGGACCATATGCGATAGGCTATGAAATAACCCTATGTGGTATGAGGCGTGATTACAGTTTACACTACATGTAGTATTATCGCCATGGGAGACTTTGGGGTGGGTACGGGGAGATCAACAGGACATGGTCTTTAAATTTTAGGGCGCATTAAAAAAATCCTATATATATGAGCCTAATACCAAAAACCATATGTAATTTCACTCATTTTAATATTAGGAAAAATTGCAAAATTCGTCCGTTAGGTTTACCTCGTTTTTCAATGGATACCCTTTCGCGTTTCAGATGATGAGATTAATCCTTAACGATTTAAAATGTTACACCCATTGTCCTTAGGCACTAACTCAGTTAAAAATTTCAGTTAACTCTGGTCATGTGCCTTGCACATCGCACATGAGGGTAAGTTGGTAAATTTACTTAATATATGTTTAAATAAATAAAATAAAATGAATTTATAAATTTATAAATATACGTATATAAAAAATTACATAACCAGAACCAAGCTTGCTCTCTCTCTCTCTCTCTCTCTCTCTCTCTCTCTCTCTCTCCCTCCCCCCCCCCTCTCTCTCTCTCTCTAACTTCAACCATCCTTACCACAACCAAGCAACCATCATGATATCTGGCCACCTAAAACCCCACCACATGTGGTTGTTACCACTACTACCAACAACAAAAAAAACCCACCCATGCAAACACTGCCACCGACATCCGACGATGACCACCACCAATTCCGGACGACCTCACCAAATCCAACAACCACCGCACTACCCCCACCACATCAACATTGTCTTAGTCTGAAACACTAACTCACACATCTTTAAACCCTAGTCCCCAAACCCTGACTCGATTTACAAAATAAAATGAAAGTAAACAGGGGAAACATACCTTGTCATCAAGAAACGACAAAACGACCAAAAATCCCGATGGTCTAGTGAACAGTGGTAGATGTAATTGGTAATGGGTCGCAGGCAACGGATGGTGATGGGGGTTAGTGATTGGGATGGAAGAAGGTGGTTGGTCGTTATGATGGTCGGTTAGGGTTTGGTCCAGGAAACAGTGGTGGTTACGGATGATGAGTCGTAGTGATGTTGCAGAGGTGGTGGTGATGGGTAAGTATGGTGGTTATTGGTGGGTGGTGGTCAGATGTTGTGAACTGTGATGAATCTGATGATGGTGCAAGTCAGAAATGGGGATAAGATTTTGAAGTGTGTTAACGATCTAGAGAGAGAAAGAAGTTAATTTAATTTACACAAGTAGTCGCTAAAAGAGCAAATGACAGATCTACCCTCACATGTCCCTCATGTAATCAATTTTAACGTTAAAATCTAACCTGGTTAGTGCTAAAGGACAGTGAGTGTAAGATTTTAAGTCGTTAAGGATTAATCTCATCATCTGAAACGCGAAAAGGGTATCCATTGAAAAACGAGGTAAACTTAAAGACGAATTTTGTAATTTTTCCTTAATATTATTATTTTGCTAATTGTCATGTTTATTGCTATACCATTAATCGTGCATAAAATTTAGTTTATTTTTTTTTATTCGTTAATGCCTAAGGGGCGTATGTTTTAACGGCTCAGATAAGATACCTGAATCTTCAGAGACACCTTTGATTATCGCTTCGTCCTACAATGTTGCACTACACACGGTAAACATAAATTCCCATAAACAGTATTTTTTAAATATTTTACTAAGCAACCAATCTATTATATATTGTTATATGTTATGCAATGTACATAGTAATATAGACATACAATTGAAGACAGCGGCGAAGCTTTTTCATGGTCTTTTCAGTTTTTTTTCGTAGTGTATTTTTTAGCGAAAATTTCATATGTATTGTATTCACCTCTCAGATTTTAGAGAATACGCAGTTCAAGATCCCCCAATGATTGAATAAGAGATTTTAAAACCGCACAACTATTTACATTGCGTTATGTGCACAACGGTGTGCTTTCATAATCCAAAATTCATTTTGTAAAGGACACTTAGACCATGTGTAGTGGAGGGTTAATTGGGCATGGAAGGGGCTTTTGGCGCTCCATTTCACTTGGGCACACCGCCCCAAGGGTGCCAAATGTATTATTTGGGTTGTGGCGTGAAAGTTTTCACGGGGCAAGTCACATTTCACCAACCAATCAAATATCTTCAACTTTAATCCACTAATCACATTATTTGTTTTAAATTTAAAAAAAAAAATTGAGTAATGATTGGAAGGGGTTTGAAACCACTACACTCCTTGTTAATTTCAAGCCCAATGTAGGACCCACATGACACATGCCACAAAATACCCAAGTGAAGGACTTGAAATTAACCCACCACTATACATGCTCTCATGCCATGGGTGTTCATCGTTTTGGTTATTTCAGTGTATTCAGTCTTGAATTTTATTCGGTTATAACTATAAACTGAACCAAATCGAATATAATAAATGTTCAGTTAAAAACGGAATAAACTTATTTCAACCAAATCAACTAAATTTATCTTAAGTGACTTTATATCTAAAAATATATTTTTTAAATTACTTTACTTCATAGATCATTTTGCTAATATGAGTTACCAATTGGGTGGTGGTCTATTGGCAAAGATAAAGCCTTTAAACACCTATGTAACACCCCAACCGATGGCGGAAATATCGAGGTGTCACGTAAGAATGAGTATACAGTAGCACATGGTATTCAAGTTTTAATTGAAATTTAATTAAAATAGAAGTATCCAAAATTTGAAAATACATAACAAGTCTTGAATGAAATTCTATACATAAAAAAGCCAAACAAAGCATAAACTTCAAATTGTCTCCTCATGCTAGCTCTAGACTTCAAGCATCAATATTTCCTGTTGAGTTATAAAAATGGGGGGGGGGGGGTCAACTAGAAGTTGGTGAGAATACATAAGCCATGTCAAGCAATTAAGTTTAAGAATCAAAGTTTAGCAATTCATATGTCTATCGTAAGTTTAAGTCTACATGAATAAACATGAAGTGTTGTATGCACATAATCAAACCTCCGACTAGTTTAGGTCCATCCCGTCATCCACGGTTCACCTTAATATCACGTTGGAACGATAACAATCACCCGTGCTCCCCATAAAAGATGGTCAACGAATCTATGTGGGATTGTCAGTCCAATAGATCTATTATTGAGTATCGCCGACTTGGCCATAGCTAATGATTATGTATGTTGAAGTTTAAGTCTAACTGTAGTTGTCTAAGTCATGAGGCATTAAAGTTTACAACTAGACATGTATGTAGAATTGCTTAAGTATAATGTTGCAAGTATAAAGAATTGCATAAACATGGTTACGTAAACTCACCTTAGCAAAGTATTAAGTCTCGAGAAATAGAATATGTGTAGCCTCAAAGTTGCCAAGTATTACCCTATGTATAAGGTAACAAATAAGCTAAGTCTTTCTAGTCTACAAGTATCTTCTAGGGTTTCGAATTTGGGGATAAGTATTCGTTTGATTAATAATTAAATTGTTTAATAATAAGAGAAATTCGATAAATAAATAAACAAAAGTCTTTGTGTAAACTTTAGATTAAAGATAGTCACATTATAAAGTTTTAAGTATGAAAATAATTTTTATAAAATTATTTTCCTAAAAATAGAATATTTAATCTATTTATTTCAAATTATCAAAATATAACTTTAATATCTAAAAATATTAAAATTAAAGAATTTTTAAATTAAAATTTGTATTTCTGTTCTAAATGGGCAGAAATAATTTATATAAAATTTTGGTACAAAAATATTGAAAAATGAATTTATTATGATTTATTTATGATTAAAAATAACAAAAACTGATTAAAAATATTAAATAAATGATTTTTCAGAAATAAAAATCATTTCAGAAATGTTTAATGTTATATAAACTCAGAATAATTTTTGTGGAAATTTATGTAATCGTTTTGATATTTTTATAGAATTTTATAATTATAATGGAATAAACTTGAAATATTTATTATATATATTAAATAAATAATTTTTGGAAAACTAAAAATTGTATGTTAAACTTTTCTACTAGAATAACATAAAATAATTTTTGTAGAATTTATAAACCTCTTTTGGTATTTTAAAAACTATTTTAAAGGATTAAAGGGTTAAATATATATATATATATATATATATAAAAGGTGTTAAAAAGAATTTGTTGCTTGTGGGATTCGAACCCTGGCCGTAGGCCGGTTTGATGTTTAGCCAAGCTCGAGTCTACCAACTGATCTGCTGATCAGTTGGTATTAGTTTTCGTTTGTTAAAATATATGAACAGACACCACAATAGATCATCTTCCCCAATTCGTGACTCTATGAACCCTAGTTTATCAATTGATCAAATCATCAAACAATAATCCCAGGAATCATGGGGTTATTGTTTGGGAAATAACGATAAACAAGAACATGCTAAAGATTGATACTTACAAACCAGAAACAAGGATGTGAGCCCGGTCAAACGAAAAAGTCAACAGCGAGTTGTTCTTGATTAAAAACGAATTCGTTAATAGAAATTGAGAGTGGGGTGGTGTTATTCGACGGACTTAGGTTCTAAGGATGGGTCTAATTTATAGATTAACAGTTTTAATTGCCGAATTGAAAGTCTTGACCAAGGGGTTATAGTAAACGCGCAAAATTGGCTTAGTCGGGAATAATTAATCGGAATTGACGCGTAACAAGGTCAATGGTCATTAAACATGGCTTAATTACGAGGATTCTTGCCAAAGTTACAGTCCAATCACGACTTAATGCTCAATGGGTTTGGGTCTTGTCTGCCGCGTCTGCAACAAGGAAGGAAAAGGGACAGCTAGGTGGTGTTTTATATAATTTGTGTTGGGATTGAATCAGAAGAGAGGCGTAGCCTAGTTGGTCTTGGTGCGTGTGTGTTGTGCTTGACCCGGCTCCCGGCTCCGGTTCGAGTCACGGCATCAGCATAAAATGTTTTTTTTTTTTTTTTTTTTTTTTTTTTTTTTTTTTTTTTTTTTTAACTAAGTAAGGTTGGGAGAGGGATTAGTGGGCCGGTCATGGTTTAGGCCTGTTTTCAGTTTGGACTTAGGGGTTTGGGCTCCAAAATATAAAAGGTGTTAGGGTAGTTTGGGTTGGTTTATTTTTATGGTTTGGGTTGATAAAACTTGAATACTATTATTATTATTATTATTATTAGTATTATCATTATTATTATTATTATTATTATTTATTATTATTATTATTATTATTATTATGTTTTGAAAAATAATTATATCTATATATATTAGACAATATATATAAAGTAGGTAAAGCGGTGATTTTTCTAGTACCAAAATTTTGGAGAAAAATTTGCGATGTTTCAACCTAGGTTGTTGGAGGTCTTGGGTTCAAATCCCAAAGACCACATGATTAAAAAGACATTAGCCTTTCAAAACAAATAGTAGGCATGAGTTCAATACATAAGCCCCTAAAATTAGGAAGTCGTAGGAAGGATAATTAAACAGGCTCCAATTGAACACATTCTAGCGGCATTGAAACCATCTAGTCGAACTCTACGATCTTACATTTTAGGTTTTTGGCTTTTCACATTCTGGATTTTTAGATTGTAAATTTAGAATTTTTGTCTCGGATCATTGTGTTTTTTTTGTCATCATGTCTTTTTCTTTGCGATTCACTGTGTTTTTTCCCTCAGCACTGTGATTTTGTTCGACGTTGTGTTATATTTTACTCAACGTTGTGTTATATTTTATGATTCATTGTGTTTTTGTACACTTATTAGATTTCGGAAACCGTGTAAGATAACTCAACCCTCCAATACTAATATACAAAGATAACTTATTTTGATATATTTTTATTAGGTATTGAAGGGATAGGGTACCAAATCCTGGCGCAATTAAGGATAACCCTATCCTATAAAATAGCCTAAATCAAGTAGTCTGTGCCGCCATCCCGCGAAGGATCATGCGCAGGTCTTTCAATGCAGATACACGTCACTGGTCACGAAGTACATTCGCAGCAGCCCTTAGCGTAGAAGATGTCAACAACAACAACACATTCAATGTGCCTGGCCCTCACGCGCAAACAAACAAGCAACATCGTATGCAAGTACGATGATGTATGGAAGATTCTGACTCAAGAAGATCCTGCCAGCTCTGGGCGCATGCTTAACTAACCAGATAGTGACGCGTGGCAGGTTGGTCCAACAACTCTGTCTCAAGCACAACGACGTGACAGCTTCTATGTTGCACATGCTGAAGCCATGCCTTACAGTACCGTCAGAGGTATTGTACACTGCACAGTACATTGCATGTCGCCCTGCAGAGGGCCAGACGTCACGTCAAACGCTCCCAGCAAGGTCAACCATGCTGCTGTCAGAAAAGAAGTTGCCTGCAGCCATTCTCGTCGCGCCATGTGGCGCCTTGGCAGGGGGTATTCTCTTTCTCTCTAATCAACATTTATTACCATCTGCCCTTATTCTAATTATGTGGGCCGAAGGGAGGCAAGCCCTTAACCTGGGCCCAAGCCCATCATCGTAGTTAAGGGTTAGTGATGTTTGGCCATGCATGTATAGACATGTTATGTTTCACTTAGAAAGCCAATACCATTTTTGTGTCTGTACGTTGGAGTCTCCATCGACTACCTAGCAGGCACCTCCCTTTGCACAACTCTTTTGTTCTTCTTCTTGTAGGTTCGCGATCTTGACCACCAGTATGTACAAAGGATAGTCCCTACAGCAACACATAATTTCCTATTGCCAAGGTAATTACACTCGTTGTTTCTTCAGGTACTAGTATAGTTAATTATTATATAAGGATGAGTTAATTTAGTATACGTTTTCTAGTAAGTAGCTAACTTGGTTAATTTAAGGTACTATACAAAGATTAACAATGTAAGTATATAAATATGAAGCTGGGAATTTTAAGCATATGATTGAGGAACAAAACTTTGTGAAGTATCGAAAGACTTTTATATTATAAGATGTCATGGATATTCGACTTTTATAATACCAACATGATTTGGCCAAGGATGTTTTATCGGACGTGCTTAGGTGTCATACCCCTAGGCAGAAATACTCGAAGTAACGTCAAAAGGTTTTCAAGCACAAGGTTTGAGCACCACATGAGAAACTAGTAGAATTGATACCAAACACATAAATTGTTTTACAAAAACATGAAATGAATTGTCTTAGCGGGTAAAACCATCATAAAATCACATAAATTGTTTAATTATTTCAAGACATGACCCACATAAGCTGGTACCACACGGTGCAAGCTCAAACCGATTTCTCAAGTCCGGACTATCCATGTAATCAATTACCTGAAAACATGCATAAAAGATTTGTCAACATAAAGCTGGTGAGTTCACAGGTTTAAATGTACATAAAATAAAGTTAGTGAAATTTGTATGTGACCCTAGTTAAGCCAATGATTATTGTGCCAACATGAGTCACATAACCAAACCTCTTGACTGTTGTGCCTCGCGCGTTGTACAGTAAAGACAATGTATGAACCGTAGAAAACTAGCACTCTTTAGTATGTGACAGGTTAGAGCAACTAACCAAGAGTGGGGGTGTCAACCCAATAGATCTATTCAAGTGTTCCATGGCTAACTGTTTAGCTAATGGTTACAGTGTAATGTATGTACGAGGACTGTTGAGCTCATGAACTATTTGTCTCATGTTTCACATGGTAGTCATGATAGAATTCACTCTAAACAAAATGTAACTTGAAATATGTAGCATATTTTTCCCCCAAAAGTATGAAAATAGCAAAAAGGGGTCGTGAAACTCACCTGGTGTCTGTGCGAGTGGTCTAGCAAATGCAAAAGCCCGAATGGCTAGAGTCCGAACGAAGATGCCCTAGAATGTTAAGGACAACTTAAGTCTTTGCACTCGATTATTTACCACACAAGTTGTTCACCCGTTTTGTAGATCTTTAGACTATATGTACATAGTGTTATTGTCTATACACGTGATGATTATTACGTATCGTTGTTTGTACTTTTGAAAAGACGTATGGTTTTAACTTGTTGATCTTGAAAACCCTAATTAGATTAGTTTGTTTATAGTTGAAAAAACCAACTAATTTTGTCAAAACCACGTTCACAAGTCACCATATGTCACCATATGATACCTCATGTTAACACATGTTAAGGTTCTTATGTAAAAAGGAAAGTTAACATATGTTTGAGAACTTCTATGTTAAAAGTGTAGTTAACACATGTTGGGATACTTCAAACATATGTTTCATAATAATCATGAGTTTGTGTACACACACAGCCTTGTACACACAACATATGTTTCATAATAATCATGTTTGAAATTCAAATGTCGACACTATACACACATATACGCGCATGTGTACACACACAGCCTTGTATGTTTGTATTTGTATGTATCCGTGCGTGTGTATACATTTTATATATATGTATTCACGTGTGTATATATAATGTATATCTATACTATATTAATAAGCATATAGAAAGGGCAAAAATGGTCATTTGCCACTTTACAAGCCTTGAAAGCATACAAGACTCCAATGCATAAAAACCACTGTTTTGAAAACCGGACCGGACCGGCCGGTCGGACCGGGCTCCGGGACCTGGACCGGTCCGGTTCGGGTGGTTGGACCGTTTTTGCAGCGAACCGGCTTCGGACCGGAAAACCGGCCGGTCGGACCGGAAAACCGGCCGATCGGACCGGAAAACCGGTGGTCGGACCGGTTTTTTTTTATTTTTTTTTTATATTTTGGGTTTCGAAGCATTTTTTGGCTCGGTTCGTTGGACCGGTCGGACCGGTTGGACCGGTGAACCGCCCGAGGGTCCGGTTCAACGTCCGGTCCGGTTCTGAAAACCTTGATAAAAACTCTTAAACTTTCAAAGAGTACAAGATGTGATGCATCATGCACAAGACTATCATTCTTTAAAGAAAAAAGACACGGGATGGATACATTACACCATCTCAACCATCCAAATACTACTCTACAAATCTAATGGTCAAAAATCCTAATCCGCACCACTCCCCACCAACCAATCAACATTCTCTGACTACCTACATCTATGAGATTAAAATACCATCAAGATCTGTTACATCTTCATACACATAACTCAACCATCGAAGACCACCACCTTCTAAACTCTAATCTCACCATCGTAAACCCGCCACCACTCACCGTTGTTCTATATCACCGTCTTCAGCCACCATTATCACCCTCCGAACCTCCATCCACCCATGAAATCTCCACTGTACAAACACCCAACCACCACTACAACGCTGCAATCACCCACCGTCTACCATCCTCTGGCCATCACCATCTAACCGTAACCCTGTAACCGATAACTCACCACCACCATTTAATCACCATACTTTGACACCATAACACCTACATCAACTAGCTACAATAACCGCAAACCACTGCCCCCGCTTCGAACCACCACTGAAATAACATCCGAAAACCCCCACCGTCATTTTTCCCACATTTCCTTACACTTCCAACCGTCGTGACCATCATGTCCATTCCACAAACCACTCTTTACTCCCTTTCTATCTTCTCTTTGTTGCTTGATAAACGTCAGAGAGAAACAGAGAGGGAAAATAGGTTTAAACTATAGAGAGAGATCGAAGAAATTGGTTTTAAAATGGTGGTGTGTATGTGGTTCTATAATCTCAGAGAATTAAAGAGAGAAGCAAAGGTGTATTGTATAGTCAGCTAGGGATTTCAAAAATTTCAGATAGTTCTTGTGATTGTGTAGGTTCATTGTGTAAAGAAAAAGTTATTAAATAAAATACACAAAGTGTGTGTACGTATTTGCCTAAGAAATCAGATAAAATCTTTGAAGGCATTATTAAAATAATACACAATTAGTAACTTTGATAGGAATGCTATAGCTTTGGAAGATGTGTTTAAAATTTGTCAGGGAAAGAGAAGATAGAAAGCATACAGCTTTGAAAGATGTGTGAAATTTGTGAGGGAAATGTTATAAAATCCAAATTTGTTGTAAAAACCATATAAAATTATAAATAATAAACCCAAATTTAAGAAATGAGTTGAAAACAGAGGCTGAACATAACTTGGTATATTCGTTTAATAAATATTATTGCATAGTGAGCATAACAATAAGTAGAACATCCCGATTTTTTATATATAACCAATATATTGGTAGTTTCTTACATGTGTAGCGAGCATGATATAGGGGGCACCATTCTCCCATAGCGCCGGGGTACATTGTAAATTTGTTAAATTAAAATGTGAGTTTAGAATTTTGTTAAACTGAAATGCATTTTAACAAGTTATAAAAAATATAAAGTCCGTAGTGAAAAAAAAAAGCATATAAACTAGAGTGCATTCTAGGTTTTATTAGAAAAAATAAATTCAGTGAATAGTTAGTTATTACAATGAAATTGAAATTGTTTAAAGTATAGAGACGAAGATAAAGATGAAGATGCACTGTAAACGTTGTTAATAACTTAAATATTCTTTTCATGTCTAGACATTATTATAGTGACTTGTAAAAATGTGTTATGAGAACCATGGTAGCAATCCAAATTTCCAATAATTTTGTCTTTTATGCTTACATCAACTCATTATATACAATCCATTCTTAGGGGTTTATAAATAAAGCGTCGACTTTGCCATTACGTTGCCTTTTTATAGTTCTTAAATTTTAGGATGGGGCTTGTAAAAATTTGTTACATGATTAAGAGTATCTAGATGTGAACAACATAACCACTAACCAAAACCGAATCGAAAACAAACACAACCTAACCTAATTCAACCAAAGACCAAATTAAATGAAAATCAATTAACTGAAAATCTATTATCGGTGTTGTTTGTATTCTCGGTTAACCAAATTTAACTACACTAAACCATTCGTATTTTCATATATTTCTTGCTCTCATAATCCATTTATGTACTTCTAAGCAAAAAATCAGTTCAAGTTTGGTTTTGGTTATTAACCGAACCAAAGAGAAAATAGATATTCTAATTGAATAGTCCGAATCGAAATGAACCGCGCACTCCGGACAGTGTCTGTGTTCCCCGCTGCATCGCGCGGGCACCCTTCTAGTGTATGCATATGTGTGTGATTACATATGAGCCGTTCCAACCTCCCCTTATTGCGAATCTTATAAAGGTCCCTATGCTTTCTTATCCCCGACAATCTATCCAGCTTTGACACTTTCAACATATTGAGTAGGATTATTAGTATAATAATAGTTGCTAATGAGTCAAACCTCCACTTTCAGTTTTTTACCGGCATGTAGGTCAAAATGCATATGGTATATTGAACGTAGCATGCTATCATGTCTCCTTGTAGCCTTTAAAAAATTACCTCACTGCGAAGCAGAAGTGCTTACACACATAAACATACACCTTCCAAATTGATTCTTTTAATCGTTTTTAGGTTTGAATTTTGTTTCCGCCCTGTATTGTCGACTCTACCACAACGCACGGTTCCCAGCTAGTATATATATGTGTGTGTGTATGTATTAATTATCTTTGTTTTAGTTCAAAGAAGAAACACGCTAAAACTGGGTATATAGAAGTCTAAAACTATTTCATTCGAGTGAAACTGAAACATAAATATGCTAGATGTTAAGACGTTAGAAGGAACAAAAATGCAACTTAACTAGGTAGCGTTCGTTTCACGGGAATAGAATGGAATTCAGATGAAATTGAAATGTGTATTCGACTTCTTATGTTATGCATTATAATTGAAACTGAACAACATGTTCACGTCTCACATCCATTAAGATTTCATTCTATTTTATGAAATAAAATACATCAAAATTCCAAATAAAATAAAGTTACGGTTCTCGTGTAAATGCCAATTCCTTGGATGGATTCTATTTTATGAAATAAAACACCTCAAAATTCCAAATAAAATAAAATTACGGTTCTCGTGTAAATGCTAATTCCTTAGATGGAAGGCTACCTAAAAATTGTTTGGGTTTGATTTTAAAGCAACTCTGGTGGCCCAGTTATGATAAACTAGGCTTGAACTGAATGGTAAAGCCCCATAAGAGTTGGAAAAGGGAAGCATTAGGAAGTAAGATTATATAAATTACGCAGCCCGTTACAGCATTAGGAAATAAGATCTAGTATTTTATATGCGACTTATTATACAGAGACTCGTAAATCACTAGGGATTACACTAGAATACAAGTAAAATTAACTGAAGCACAATGTTCTTAACAGAAGACATTCATAGAAACTAAACAGCCCAGATTGTGCACAACATAAACCACAAACCACATAATAAAAGAAACAACCAACAAAGATCACAACATACAAAAGCAAACAACATAATCAACATTTAACGACCATATCATCGACGTGGCTCCTCTTCCATTTGTCTCACTTGGGCTCTCCGGAGCACCTCTCCAGTCGTCCCCAACGGTGTCTCCTCCACGTCCACCGACGCCACCACCCCCGTTCCCAATGGTGCTCTCTTATCAACTTCAAGAGCCGCCGCTGCGGCTGTTGCGGCATCGGTTTTCAAGTTCATTGCCTCCATTCGCTTCCTTGTATCCTCTTTTGTTGTTTCATCAAACTTTGCCTACCCAAATAAATATATCATTCATAAAATAAATTATTTCTTCCAATATACAAGGTTGGTTACATATCATGTTCACTATGACACATTATTATTATTAATACTATATGTTTGCAACACAAAAACAGAACTGAATAATTTTATTCACAGCCGACTAACCTTTGTGGAGTCGGCGGTTATGGACAACTTCTCCTTTGCCTCCTCTTTCTTTCCGGTTAACATATCCATTGCTTTGCTTGCCACGTTCGTAGCCGCGTCCTTCAATTCCCCAATCTTACCCATTGCGGTGTCCTTCCCTTCCTTCGCTGTCTCCGCCGTGTAGTCCTTACTGGCTGCCGCCTTGTCTACCGTGTAGTCCTTGGTGACCGCTGCCTTATCAACCGTATAGTCCTTTGCATCCGTAGCTTTTTGAGACGCGTAACTTCCATATTCGGACGCTGTATTCACGGTGGCATCTTTCGCTTCTTTCGCCTTGTCTATAGTGTAGTTTTTTGTGGCAGCCGCCGTATCGACCGTGTAATCCTTCGCAGCAACCGCCTTGTCCACCGTGTAGTCCTTCGCTGCCACCGCCGCATCTTTCGCTTGTTTCGATTTCTCTGCCGCCACATCTGCCGCCTCCTTCGCCTTTTGTGCGGTGTAATCCTTGTATTCACCAGCCTTCCCTATAGTCGTGTCTTTCGCTTGTTTCGCCTTCTCCGCCGTCACATCTGCCGCCTCCTTCGTCTTTTGTGCGGTGTAATCCTTGTACTCACCAGCCTTCCCCATCGTCGTGTCTTTCGCTTGTTTCGCCTTCTCAGCCGCCACATCTGCCGCCTCCTTCGTCTTTTGTGCGGTGTAATCCTTGTACTCACCCGCCTTCTCCATCGTCGTGTCTTTCGCTTGTTTCGCCTTCTCCGCCGCCACATCTGCCGCCTCCTTCGTCTTTTGTGCGGTGTAATCCTTGTACTCACCAGCCTTCCCTATAGTCGTGTCTTTCGCTTGTTTCGCCTTCTCCGCCGTCACATCTGCCGCCTCCTTCGTCTTTTGTGCGGCATAATCCTTCGCTTCTTTCGCCTTCTCCGCCGTCACATCCGCCGCCTCTTTCGTCCTATCCGCCGCATAATGCTTATACTCAACCGCCTTATCTTTCGCCACCACCCCCGTCTGTCTCCCTTTCTCCGCCGCTTCCCCACTTATCTCCGCCGTCTTCTCCGCCGCATCATGCGTCTTCCCCGTCACCGCGTCTTTCGCGTGGCCTAACGTCCCAGTCACCGTACTAAATATACTACTAATAATCCCTGGACGACTTTCTTCCGTTGTCACCTTTTCATGGCGTTCCACCACCACGTCACCACCACCACCGCGTTGCCGATTAACATCCCTGAGTTCATCGGCCGCCGTCCTTGCAGCCTTCTCAGCAATCTGTTCCTTGGTTTTAATATCATCATTTGAAGCCATTGTTGTATTAATAATATGTCACTAAACACAATATAAATAATAATATATCTGATTGTTTAGGATGGTTGATTGATTTACAGGAGAGTGAGTTTATATATATTTTTGTTGAAGGTGTTGAGACGAAGGAACCGTATATTGAAGATTGGGTTTCATGGGGGTAAGGTAGTATGGTTGTTTGACACGTGGCTTTGATTATGGATACGTGGAGTTCATGCAAAGCAGTTTGCTGGCAGCCTTAAATGATATCTTTCCTTTATTGGATAAACTGTCAAGAATTTGCTAGAAACAAATCTGTTAATGCTCTTTGGTTTTGCTTGTATGCGAAGTTAACCGCTACCAAAAAAATCCGGAGATGTTTTTTACCAAAATGAAGTAAAAAAACACTTAATTATAAGTTTTTTCTTTAATTTATACCAGATTTCAAAGCATCTTCTTTACATTTAAAATTGATGAGTTATATATTTTATGTTTTAAAATTTTGCACGTTTTATCCCTTAACCCTAACTAAGTTAATTTTTATCGTTAAGTGAAGGGTAAAATTGTCTTTTTACCCATTTATTTAGAAAATCATTTTAAAATTTAAACAAAAAGAATTTTATATATACTAGTAGTGTGCCCGCGTGATGTGGCGGGGAACACAATGATATGATTTTTTTACTGTGGTCTCTGTTATGCTAAAAAAAGTCTCAAATTTAAAATTCGTTTTAGGCCCTAAAATGGTCAAGTCGGCCCTGGTAAATCACATAATACCTTAACTTTTTAAAATTAAAAAAAATTAGCATTACTATACTCAAATTAAAGAGAATAAAATTATCGTTTTTATGATATATATATATATATATATATATTAAATTAACGTATGAAAAAATTGTGTCCGTTTAAAAATCGTGAGGCTAGTTTCCTTAAAACAAGGGAAAACATGTAACTATTATTTTTCATCTAATTCGGTTCGTTTTCGTTCCAGTTATTACTTAAACCTATCGTATCATTTTTTTATATAAAAAAACTACACCAATACTATACTCAAATTAAAAAAAAAAAAAATGCTCGTTTATATGGTGTAATAATATTAAGAAAATATTAACGCACGAAAAAGTTATGGACGTTTAAAAATCATGAGGGTAGTTGGTTAAATTAAAGGTGCAAAAGTATAATTACTATTTAAATAAACAAAAGTTGAGTAAAGATAAAGTGGTACATGTGTAAATATTTTTTAAAATACATGTTTGCCTACAAAAATGTAGTTAATATCTGCATTGTGTTTTGTACTCTAACCAATATACTTGTAAAACTTGAATTTTAAGAGATCATTGGAAATGTATTATAATAAAGTTTAGATGATTTCTATTCGTTTTCGTTTTTTTTCTTTGTTTTCGTTTCGGTTATTGCTTAACCATAACATATAATTTAAAAAAAAAATTAAAAACAAAAGCAATACTACACTCAAATTAAAGAGAATAAAATGCTCTTTCATACGATTTAATAATATTAAGAAAATATTATCGTCTGAAAAAGTTATGAACGTTTAAAAATCGTTGGGGTAGTTGGTTAAAAAATGTGCAAAAAGTGTAATTATTATTTAAATAATCAGAAATTGAATAAAATTGAAGGGGTAAATATGTAAATATTGTATAAAATTTTAATATAGTATAGATAGATACAGGGGAAACTGTAAATAAGGGGTATATGTAAAAGTTATGTTTGAAAAGACATAAATGCCCTTAAAAAGTAGTTACTACATGCATTATGTGTTGTACTTTATGCATTTATAATTGTATTACTTAAAAATTAAGAGGTCATTGTGAAATGTTTTATAAGATAGTATAGATTAATACTATCTTTCTCACCTCTCTCTCTTTCCTACCTATCAGCACCACAACCCACAGTATCTGCACCATTACCCACCTCCACCCCCCACGCAACCTTTCACCGCTGCCACATTCAACCTCGTATACCATAAATTCTGCCGTCTCTCAACGATAACAATTTAACTGTAAGCCCTAGACTTCATTCAACATCATTTCCCCAAACATTCAAGTAACCACAAATTAACTCAACATTAAACCCAACACACTCCAAAAAGCCACCATTTGCAACTGCAACTACGAAGCCTTAAACCATAGCATCACCTCTATTAGATTTCGAGCACCACCACCACTCTCTATTTGATTTCATTTTGTATCCGACATCCCGTCTTAGGAATAGAACATCAGATTTGGAAGTATCGCCACAATTATCATCAAAAACTATAACCACCATCACCCCCTTCTTATTGTCCTAAACCTCCGTCATCATCAACAAAGGGTATTCGGATCTATGACTTCGATTAACCCACCACCACCTCTTAATTGAACATACGAACACCACTACACGACTTACCATTAACAACAAACTTGTGACCTTGATTAACCCACATCTGTCGAGACGACACCTGAAGAAACAATAAGTATCACGACGATTATTACTAATCACCGTGTGGTTAATACTTACGTTCGCCAAGAGTAATCCTTTACACAAACCTCTAGGTTAAACCCGGGTGAGAATAAGAAGTGTGAGTGTGTGTGTGAGTTACGTGAATAAGGACACAAGATGTAAGTGGTTCGGTCGGATAATGACCTACGTCCACTGTAACTAGCTGGAATCTTATTAATAAACAAGTAGAGAGAGAGTTACAAGAGAGTAATGCTAGATTACAAGGAGTATTTTTGGATCCTTTTGCAAGGAGATGTCCTCCTTTATTTATAGGAGAACTCATGGGCTTTGTAGAGAAGCCCATGAGAAGTTATCCTTACTTGGGCCTGGTCAAAGCCCAAGTCCAAGCTTCCCATAAAAATGGCGGGAAGACCAGGTTACTGTTGATGACGTTATTCTGCAGCATGGTTGTTGCTCGAGGTGGACACGTGGCGAGCTCTGATTGGCGGACGGCGCCCCTGTCCTTGCTACAGTCGTTGACCACGCCTCTGACATCGGCAGGGGATGTCTGCTGTCCCTGTTGATGATAGTGGAAGCATGGGGACAGTCACGTCACCATCCTTGTCAATGGTGGTTGGACCACCCTTGCCACCTGTCGCCTTCTCATTGGTGCGTACTCTGTCAGAGATCCTTGTGAATCTTCCTTTTGTTATCTTCTGTACCTCGTACCAAAAGTGATAAGGGAAGATACCGCGCGTGGTTGCATGCGCTTATCAGGTGTTGTCCGTTGTTTATCAGCTGGTAAGCTTGCGCGCTGCACTGCATGTTATGTTGGCAGCGCGCAGATGGGTCCTGGCGCCGGAGTCTGGCGCGAGGAATCCTGTTTATGGGGATAGGGACGCCTCCTCCCTATGGATTAGGCTCCCTATCCCTTCAACACCTCTTCTCCTCCACAGGTGCGGTGGTCAGACCACCCACCTTCTTTCAAAATCTCCCCTCTCTCTCTCTCTCTCTCTCTCTCTCTCTCTCTCTCTCTTTCTCCCTCTCTTTCTCATCTTGATGTGTTTTGAGTGTGTGGTTTTATGGTATGGTGATGTTCAGAGATAGGGTGGTGTTGATGTACAGACTTTAGAAAGAGAAAAGGAGAGTGTTGAGAGGGGTTGAAGGTTTGGTGGTGGTGGCGCTGCTGGTGGTGGTGGTGTCCGGTGGAGGCGGTGTTGAAGTGGTGAGACTGAGAGTCTGAGATGGAGAGATGGGGTAGAGAGGGGGTATATATGTAACATATATATATATATATTTCATTTTGATACAAAACTTTAACTTAAATACATAGATAGACCCTAAAATAGTAAAAAGACGAATTTACCCTCACATTTCTGTTAAAATCTAACTGGGTTAGTGTCAAAGGACGTAACATGCAAAATTTTGGAACATAAAGTATAAAACTCGTCAATTTTAAACATAAAAGACATGCTTTGTAATCTGGTATAAATATAAAGGACAAAACTTGTAATTCAGTAAAAACGAAACATGTCGGTTAATAATAGATTTTTTATAGTTGCGGTTAGCGTATTTGTGTAGTATTTTATTTACCACGAAAACTATATCACTTCTCGCATTGCTACAGATGGCAAAAAAACCATACTAAGTAACATCAATGCCACATTCTTGCTAGTTATCAACACCACTGAAAAACTTATAAAAAAAAATAAAAAACAAAAATAATAAAATTGAGTGAAATTAGACGTAAAAACGGTATACCATGCACGTCTGTTGTGACGCAAAAATACACAGAAATTTGACTAGAGTTAACATACAGCATAACCGTTTGACGGGTAAAACAGAACTAAAAATGTTGAACTACATATGCACGTTGTGGCATGCCAACTCGAAAATTTTGTATTTAATGTAAAGCTAAACTCTTTTTAAGATAAATGGGATAAAGTTTAAAGTAAAAGTGTAGGGATTAAATGTAAACGATGAAAACTACTTGGGTTAAAAGTAAAAATGAAAAGAAAAAACAAAGTATGTTATAACCAATAAAGCATGTTGTATAACCTTTCTACGCACAAATCATTTGTGAAGCATGATGTACAACACCATAAAGCACAAAACATTCGTAAATTAATACTATTTATACAACAACCATACCCAGTAAAATCTCACACATAGCAAAATTATTATTAAGGTCTGGAATGGGTGAGATGTAGGCAAGCCTTACCTTTTATCTCTAGAAATAGAGAAGCTGCTTCCAAAATTAATACTATTTATAATATATCTAAATAAAAATCTTAAAAATATAATTTTAAATATATCTATAACTAGTAAACTTGAATTTAGTTGAGGCTACAGCTATCGATAATCAGGAGAATCAAATCTCTTCCATCAAATTACAATAAAAATCACTATGTTTTGGAATAATTAAGGCAAAATAATTTAGTTAATTACTCTAACTAAATTAAAATAAATACATTAATTATAAAAGTAAAAATAAATAATTATGAGTTACACAATGATCCAACAAATAATAACTAAGACTTTCCAACATAAGAATATTTCTATTTTATAAAAAAAGTATTTATAACATAGATGTTGAAATAGTATAAATAAATAAATGTGTAATTATGCCTATTCAAACGTAAATAAGACTAAAAATACAAGACATGATCCAAAAATATTATTTTAATAGAAAATAAATACTTTTTTATGTAAATAAATGAAATTAATTTTTCTAAACTTATTTATATTTAAAACTGATTTAATGAATTTAAATCATGTTTAAATGATTTAAAAAATAGGAAAATTAATAAAAATAAATGTTTTCTGAACCAATAATTTTTATTTCAGTACATGATGATGAAAAATAATTTCCCAAAAAGTTTGAGATTAAAATCATTAAAAATGAAATTTTAATCAATTAAATATGATTAAAACAATTTAATTCAATAAAAATATAAAAATAAGACATTTTTCAGAAAATAAAAGTGTGGAAATTTTATTTAGGGTGTCAAGATGCTACACTTAATTTTTATAATTTTTGGAGCAAAAATGAATTTAATATGAATATTCTAAATTTTATGTATTATATATATAATAAATAATCAAATAAATGGAAATAAAGAAAGAAATGCTGAAAAAAAAAGAAAGGAAAACGGTGGTGCTTGGGTTCGAACCCAATCACCTTCAGTAACAACCAGCAAACCCAACCATTGGACCAACCCACCAACTTGGTTATAATTTGAAACAATTATAATTTTAATCATTATAATAAATGTCATCTTCTTCCCCAAATTCACAAACTAAGAACCCTAACCCTATACCAAAATTCAATAGTCCGGTTTACACAAGATAACCGATCTGAATTAGAGGGCTTTTGATCGGAGAGTATTGTACATCAAAACAGCAAATAAATTAACGACTTACTAGGACAACATACGATCGAAACAAGGTGCACAGAACCGAAGCTTTATGTCGAGACTAACAGGTCGTTTGGTCACGCTTTGATTGGTTTAAAAGTGGGTTTGTGATGCTCAAAGATTAGGAAACGATATGGAATCAACAATTTAAGCGATTGTTAAGTAAAACGAATGATTTTGATTAATATTTAAGTCCGGTTGGTTATACACTAAAACCCGATTAAAGATTCATCAAAACGGGTTATTACTTCGATTTAATGACAGAAATGCATTGAACCATGTGGGAGTAACGTAAAGCATCCGTTTATAGACTTTAAAAAGAGTTTGAAACGTATACCGGAGTTCGCCGGAAACTCGCCGGCGGCGAGTTCCTTTTCGCCGGACACGTGAATGGTGGGAAAGAAAGAAGCAGCTTTTTTTAAAAAAAAAAAAAACTTTTATTTTTGGCAAAAATGGTCCCTCTTATTTAAACTAGGTTAGAAATATTATAACTTGGTTAGATTTTCTTTTATAAACTTAACCATACTAACTATATTAACCAAGTTATCTAAACTTAACATGTATTTTTTTTTAAACTTTTCAAATCTTTTTATGAACTTCAAAAGCTCGAGAGTTAATCAAAATTTGAAATGAATAATTTCTATAAATGACACATCATTATTAGGTTACAACTAGAATACATATTTAAAATGTAAACACATCTAGTTTAAAAAAATTGTAAAGTATAAAGACTAGTTTTGACAAACAGATAAAAGATGAGGGTGATGGATGTCACATGAAGGAAGGTTAAACTATTGATGACTATTTCTCTAGAGTCATGGAAATAGTGAGTCAGCAGAGATCTTATGGAGAAACTATCACTGATCAAACTGTTGTGGAAAAGATTCTCAGGAATCTTACTCCCATGTTTGATTATGTCATCCATAGAGGTGTCTAATGATCTCACTACTCTCACACCAGTTAAACTGATGGGGTCTCTACAATCACAAGAATAAAGAATAAACATCAGGGGGACATACAAGGTAGAGAGGCCAGATGAGCAGGCTTTGCAGGTATTTCAGGAAACAAACATAAGTCCTCAAGGAGGAAGAGGAAGGGGACGTGGCTCCTTCAGAGATAGAGGAAGGGGCAGAAATTGGTTCCAAAATAGGGGACCTCAATGCTACTCTTGTAACAGATATGGTCATTTGAAGAGGGACTGCTGGTATAGTGAAGAAGGTCATGCCAATGTTGCTGACAATGAGGGACAAGAAGATGATGCTGCAGTTGAAGAACCTCACTTGTTTATGATGTTTATTCCTACTAATTAATATGTTTTGATGGCAGATTCCAGCAATAACACAAAATCAACTAGCTTATGGTTCCTAGACTCTGGTTGTTCAAACCATATGACAGGAAACAAAGCTAGTTTCATCAAGCTGGATACTTCATTCAAACTTACAGTGAGGTTAAGAGATAAGAAGGGATTAGCTGTTGAAAGCAAAGGCACAATCAGATTGAATTGAGCAATGGTGGATATAGATTGCTTGATGTTGTTTATTATGCTCCCAGCTTAGAATATAATCTTCTAAGTGTGGGACAATTTATGAGAAAAGGCTACTCTTTGTTGTTTGATGATGGCAAGTGTGTCATTAAGAACAGGAATTCAGATACATTATTGATGACTGTCATGGTATCTAGTAACAACATGTTTCTTCTGGATGCTTCAAGTTCAGAAACAATAAGCCCAACCAAGCCTGAGAAGAATAAAGATGAAGTGTCACATCTGTGGCACTTGAGGTATGGTCACTATAACTCTAATGCCTTGAAAGTACTATTTGATAAGAGGATGGTTTTGGGAATGCTTAGAATAAAGTCATTTGGTGAATGCAATGGGTGTACTTTTAGGAAACAAACTGCTTCTGCCTTTAGTTCTAAGTTATGGAGGGCCAGAAAGAAGTTATAGTTGGTCTATGCTGACGTATGTGGTCCTATGCAAGTGTCCAGTTTGGGGGGCAGCTTTTATTATCTATTGTTCATAGATGATTTCACAAGGATATGTTGGGTTTAGTTCATAAAAAATAAGTCAGAAGTCTTTGGTAAATTTAAGGGATTCAAAGCAATGGTAGAAAAAGATGCTGAGTGTTTTATTAAAACCTTTAAAACTGATAAGGGGGTGAGTTTTGTTCTAATGAGTTCAACAATTTCTGTGAACTCCATGGTATTAAAAGAGAACTCACCCTTCCCTACACACCACAACACAATGGTGTTGTAGAGAGAAAAAATAGAACAGTAGTGGGGTTAACAAGAAGCATGTTGAAACAGAAACAACTCCCTAATTACTTCTGGGCTGAAGGTGTGGCAACTACAGTGTACCTTATTAATATTGCTTTAACCAAAGCAGTTAATTATAATAAGACACCTTTTCAAGCATGGTTTGACTACAAACCTAGAGTTGATCATCTCAGGGTCTTTGGTAGTCTTGCCTATGCAGTTGAACCATCACAAGGGAGAAGAAAACTGGATGATAGATGTGATGTCTCAATTTTCATTGGGTATATTAATGAAACTGATGGGTACAAGCTTTATAATCCTGCTGCAAAGAAGATTTTCACAAGAAGATATGTGCAGATTAAATAGCAGACTCAGTGGGAATGGAATAAGAAAGAAAGTAGGGAAGGGTATGAAGCAAATTTTGTTGACCCATTCCCTATTGATATGGAAGTTATTGATGCACCATCAAATCAGACTCAAACTCAGTCTAAAAATGAAAACTCAAGTGGTAGCAGTCAGCCTAATGGACAGTCAAGTAGCAGCAGTAGTGGGCCATCTCAAGATATGGGAGCTAGTGAAGATGTGTCTGATCAGTCCTCTCCTTCACCAGTTCTCAAATCTTTGGCTGATGTTTACTCAAAGGCCAAAAGAGTAAATGTTAACTATGAAGATAATACTATACAGGAAGTTGAAGACCCCACTATTTGTCAATTTGCTTTAAATGTTGTAGATCCTCTTTGTTTTGATGATGCAGTCTTAAAGAAGGAATGGAATGCAGCTGAAAGATGAAATCGAAGCTATAGAAAGAAACAAGACATGGGATCTTGTTGAACTACCCGCTGGAAAGAATTTGGTGGGATTAAAATGGATTTTCAAGACAAAGCTTGGAGCTGATGGTGAAGTTTTAAGACACAAGGCAAGGTTGGTTGAAAAGGGATACTCTCAACAATATGGTCTGGACTATCAAGAAACATTTGCACCAGTTGCAAGATTCGAAACAATTAGGATCATCATTGCAATAGCTGCACAGCTTGGCTGGGAACTTCATCAATTAGATGTGAAGTCTGCTTTTTTAAATGGTGAGCTTGTAGAAGACATCTATGTTGAGCAGCCTAAAGGTTTTGAAGTGTCAGGGAAGGAAGACAAGGTATACAAGCTCAAGAAGGCTCTTTATGGCCTCAAACAGGCCCCTAGAGCCTGGTATGCAAGAATTGATGGGCACTTTATTAAGCATGGTTATCATAGAAGTCTTAATGAGCCTACACTCTACATTAAACACTTTGATGATAATCATGTCATATATGTCTGGCTTTATGTGGATGACATTATATGTACTAGCTCTTGTCCAAGGCTGATTAGTGAGTTTAAAGAAGTGATGAATGTGACACCCCGCATTTTCAGGTTAAATACTCTTACTGAACTCTAGTTAACTTACATGTTCATACATGGCTAGATACTTAACTAGGGTTAGTTAAGTAGGTTTAACATATGTTAGATGATGTTAACATATGTTATAAGTAGGAAAATCCTTGTTAAACACACACATGAGTCCTGTATCCCAAACGTTGGTGAATTATGTGACATACATAGCAATAATATATACAATGGAATTATGGTGAACATGAAGTACGTGCTTATGTGAATTACATGTTTTTGTGAATGATCGCCTAACTGAAAGGTAATGCGTAGATTATGCAAATTACGTGCACAACATGAGTAATATGCTATGTAATAATAAAAACAATGGTTTTTATACAATTTAGAATGGTTAATAATATTGGGTCCGGTATTGGGCTAGAACATGGTTAACGGGTCAAGTTAATGGACTAGAAGGGCCCTAATACCAATTGCTTGGGGAACAAGCAAAGCCCCCTTATAATTAGGAGGAAAGGAAAAGATAAAACCCTACCTCCTTGTCCCTTCTTTGCGCCGTGCGAACCCCCACCCCCATCCCCTCTTGGTTTTTCAAGCAATCAAGTAATCCTTCACCTAATCAAGCTAGTTCGGGTTTGATTTCAAGGCCCTAGGGAGTTTAATCCTTCGCAAGGTATACATTCTTATGATTTTTGATGAATTATAATGATTGAAAAACTTTAAAAACCCTAAAAATAAGGGATATAGAATCGCATGCATGTATGTATAGGGATTCTTGAACGTTCTTGATGATTTGATGATGATTGTTATTAGTAACCATGCTTAGGGTTTTCACATGATAACATATGTGTTTTGCTATGATTAATATGGTGTTTAATCAGTACTATAGGTGTTATACATGTATTAGGGATGTTCATGAAAAATTAGGGTTTGTAGATTACTTGGGATGCAAGTTTAAGATTCTGGCAGATTCGGTTGAACGTTTTGTAGGGGCTGTAATGGGTTGGTAAATTGATTGTTTTGATGATTTCTTTGCATGATTGTAATGTACAAGGTCTTAGCTTCTCATAATGGGCAAAACCATCGGATTTGGACATCGTTTGAGTCGTTTTTGGAATTTTAATTGATTAGGGGTCATATCAGATTTTCGGATTTGTAAATTAGGCTAACTTTAAATGGTCATAACTTGAGATTTACAAGGAGTTAGGTTATGAAATTTTTACAGTAGGTCAATACTGGAAAAATAGAGCTTTTCCAAGTGGATTCATCTCGTTTGGATGAATACACAATTTTTGAGAATTTTTCTACTAAACTGACCTGTTGAGGAAATTTTCTGGACATAGCTGTGTTGTACGAATTTTCATAATTTTTGTGTTTGGAATTAAGACAAAAAAAATAGGTATTGTCAAGTGAATCCCAAATAAAATTCAGTAAAAATTGGGACTCTAATTCATTCGTTAAGTATTTTAAATAAATTGTTTTCACAGCGCACAATCTGTCCTAAAAACGCAGATTGTGTACGGGGTCTTTAGGTGACTATTTAGAGTTCTATGTGGTATGTAATTGACATGTACTTGTGTGAAAACTTGTATGAGATGTATTTGATGTATTAAACTGATAATAATCACTATAATCACCAACGGGATACGTAGGACATACTTGAGCATGTAGAGTCATTAGGTGTCACTACACGGTTTTGAACTTTTAAAAGTCTTGGATAAACGAGTTACATGGTGTGTTGGTTACGCACGTATACTCACCTAGTGACATTTGTAATAGGGAGTCGATAGCACGTTACTATTCGTGGAATTTGGATTTTCACTTGCGACCTAAGGTGAGTTTCACTACTCTTTTTCTCAAAAGCATGCGTCTCAGGTATGAGACACTTTACTTAACATTTTCTAGTCCGGTTTGGACTACTTACACATCCCGGGTTGGGATGCCATGGATCCTTATGAGGGTCGGTTACTTTGCTAGTTCGCAATTGTGTCCTTGATAAACTAAACCATTTCTATCATCTGTAAGTCCTCACGTACCGAATGAGTTGCCAGGGTTGGCAAGCGGGTTATTAGTTGATAGCGCTATTAGGTCTTACAAACCTCACACCGGCTCGGGGAGCGCGGGCGTGAACTATAACTTAACGAAACATTATCATTGTGGATAGACAATGATGTCGGGCATGCGGCACACTTATGTGGCTACACGTACATAGCAGTTCGGTATATTCGGTTAGTTATCATGAATGGGTTAGCTACCCTTGACATGCGATGAACTAGTGGTTACACGGTGCGGGGCACCAACATAACTTACTTACTTACTTACGTGGTTTTGAAAACCAGCGCTTTTGCATATTAAATTACTTTACTTTGTGAACTCACCAGCTTTATGTTGACACACGATTTACATGCTTTTGCAGGTAGTTAGCTTCCGGTGCCAGGATTAGAAAGCACTGTGCACTTCACTGCATATGGGGTCTTGGGCATACACATAAATTACATATTATGCTTTTACCTTTTCTCTCATATGGTTTTAATTTGGGCGCGTTGTTTTGCGCATGGTTTTTTTAAAAAGGTTTAAATTTGGTTTATGCTTCCGCAGCTTAACTAAACTTGGTTTTTGAAAACGAACTAAATGGTTTGGGCATTTAGAGTTCGTTCATGTGACTTATGGCTATGGGATCCTGGTTTGTCATGCGCCTCGCGGTGTAAACCCCGCAGTGGAAATTTGAGGGTGTGACAATGAAAAAGGAGTTTGAGATGTCTGATTTAGGACTTCTCAATTACTTATTGGGGCTGGAAATTAAACAAACTGATGAAGGAATCTTTCTGACACAAGAAAAGTATGCTAGAGAATTACTAAGGAAGTTTTGTATGTTGGAGTGTAATTCTTATAATATTCCAATGTGTGTGAATGAAAAGCTGCAGATGGAAGATCGGGCCGATAAAGCAAATGCAACCATTTATAGAAGTTTGATTGGTGGTCTAATTTATTTAACTCATTCTAGGCCTGATCTGGCCTATGCTGTGGGTATTGTTTCAAGATTTATGCAAAATCCTTCTAAGATTCATTGGGGTGTTGCCAAAAGAATTCTAAGGTATGTTGCTGGGACTTTGAACTTTGGAATCTGGTACAAAAGAGGTAAGAAGGTGATGTTGGTAGGATATACTGATAGTGATTGGGCAAGTTGTATTGATGATAGAAAGAGTATCTTTGCACCTGTGTTTAATCTGGGTAGTGGGTCAATAACATGGAGCTCAAAGAAGCAGCACACTGTGGCCTTGTCAAGTACAAAGGCTGAGTATGTATCTGCAACAACAGCTACTTGCCAAGCTGTTTGGATCAGAAGGGTTTTGGAAGAACTTGGACTTAGGCAGGAGAATGCAACACCATTATTTTGTGACAACAGGTCAGCTATTTGTCTAAGCAAGAATCCTGTATTGCACAACAGATCAAAACACATAGAGCTGAAATATCATTTTGTGACGAAAATGGTGTCACAAGAGCAAATTGTGGTCGAATTTTGTAACACTCATGACCAGTTAACTGATATGCTAACAAAGGCTTTGGGTAGAGAAAGGTTTGTTATGCTTAGGCATCGTTTAGGAGTAATGGAGTTTGAATCAAGGGGAGGTGTTGAAGACTGATTCAAACATGCACAACTGCACGTGTGCATGGAAAGCTGCATGGTTTTGAGTCAAGGCCTATCTTTTTGGTTGATTTAGTTTAATTAAGCTAGCATTTGAACGTTTGTTTCAGTTCCACATTTTGAGCTAGCCGTTTGTTTTCATTTCCTATATAACGTAGTTTGCTTTTCCTTTCTTTTCAATATTCAAGTGAATAACAAGCAGCTTTCATAATTCGTTTGTTTAGTTATTGCTATTATTTTTATTGTTATTGAGTGTTCACAATTCCATCATAAATAACTTGATTAGTTGTAACTTTAATCCTAAGCATAGAATCTCTATGCTATTATTACCAAGGGGTAACTTTGTAAAATAGTAACCAACTTTCAAAAGTGTTCCAATTAGGTCACTCAACATTTTTTTTTTTGGTCTCAATTAGGTCACTCAACATTCACTTAGTATGTAAATTAGAGGTTTTTTCATCTATTTTGTAGGTAACAATGGTAATGTGGCTTTTTATTTATTTTTTTCCTATTTATTAATGCCGACATTAAGTGGTGATGTGGATTTATCATATTTTTTTTTAATTTTTTAATATAATTAACATGTTATTTTCTTTTTTTTAATACATTTACATATATTTAAAATCCTGACCCCAACATCTTCTCCTCCATGTCATTCTTGACACATACAAAATTTTACAAGACTCGATTTGAATGTTTAGTCATTTAATTGGGCCAAAAAAAGGACGAGTGACCTAATTGGAACACTTTTGAAACTTGGTTACTATTCTATGAAATATTCCCTATTACCAAATATTAAATATGTAACATGTTCCTTATATTTTTTTAACATTTTTATAGTATATTATATGTATATAAAAAAAATATGTTAATAATTAGAATTATTCGAGCCAAACCGAGCCAGCTCGGCTCGTTACGAACCGAGCTAGGCTCACTTTCTAACCGATTCGAGCTGGCTCGGCTCGGTTTCAAACCGAGTCATATCGAGCGAGCTTTTTTCGAGCTAAATCCGACTGAGTTTCGAGCAAGCTCCGAGCCACGAACTTTTTGGACAGCCCTAGACTAAGCACTTTACTAGTGAATCGATGAATGCTTGGCAAAGACATCCCACATCGTCTAGCATGTTACCAAGCCATGTTGTCTTGAATTGTGCTAGCTTGTTTCGCAGACCGCAAACAACGATGTTTCGTATTATTTATTATAAAATGTTATATGTGTTAGTTCACGAAAGAACAGGGCTAAAACGATATGATTAAGTCTAAAAGAAAGCCAAGTTGTGAAATTTCACATTTGAGTGCAACTGAAACAGAAATATGCTCAACGATAAGAGGAATACAAATGCAACTAAAATGGTTTGGATTTTGATTTTAAAGCAACTCTGAATGGTAAAGACCAACAAGAGTTTAAAGAAGCAAAGCATCAATCAGGAAATACTAATAGAGAACAAGTGAAAGTAACTGAAGTACAATGTTCTTAACAAAAGACATTCATAAAAGCTAAACAGCCCAGAACGTGCACAACATAAACAACAAACGACATAATAAAAGAAACAACCAACGATGATCACATCATGCAAAAGCAAACAACAAAATCAACCATTAACAACCCTATCACCGACGTGGGTCATCTTCCATCTGTCTCACTTGGGCTCGACGTAGTCCTTGGCTTGTGTTGCCTTCTCGACCGTGAAGTCCTTCGCGGCCACGGCCGTGTCAACTGTATAGTCCTTAGCGGCAGTCGCCATATCCACCGTGCTGTCCTTCGCGGCCACCGCTGCGTCTTTCGCTTGGTTCGCCTTCTCTGCCGTCACATCTGACACCTCCTTCGTCTTTTGTGCGGTAACGTCCGCGGCCTCCTTTGTTTTCTGCGTGGTGTAATCCATGTATTGGTATGGTAATATATCTGAATGAAAATGGGGTAAATGATTGTTTAGGATGGATGATTGATTTGCAGGGATTGAAAGAGTTTATATACATTTTTGTTGAAGTGTTGAGACGAAGGAACCCCATATTGAAGATTGGGTCTCATGGGTAAGGTTTTGATTGCATCTGCAACCAGAAAAATCAGAAGATTTATTAATAGATTTTTATAGTTGCGGTTAATATACTTGTGTAGTACTTTATTTAGGGTGGATGGAGCGGTTGGTGATACAATCACACAATCATACCATCACACTTAATAATATGAAAGAGAATGTTTAGAGTACAAAGTAGTTTAACGTATCAAGTGTAAGAAGTATTATGCGCATTTAATCAAAATAAATCAATAGATAAGATTGAAAAGGGAAAAGTATATTGAGTTTCTAAAAAAGAAGGAGAATGGCAAAATAGGTATAACCCACAATGGTTGAGTTCCACCCCTATTTTTTTAATGTCCATAACTTTTTCATACGACATTATTTAATAAAAACACACCATAAAAACAAGCATTTTATCCTATTTCATTTGCATACCATATTGCTATACTTTTAAAAAAAAAAATCCTGGGTTGATAATACGTGCGTCTAAATGTAAACAACTGATATTATTACTTGCGTTTAAACATTCTGAATGTAATAATAGCTTTTTTTGTTTTTTTTGTTTGTTTCTAATATCATAGGAAAGTTAGACGATGATGAACTCCGGCGAGCCTGTGAAACTGCAATGGAGGGAAGTAGACAGAAGGTTGTGTTATTGATTCGGGTGGCGAAAAGTCGAGGAATTTGGGGGAAACCAGCCAAAATTGGCAACGATCAGATGGCTAAGCCCAGAGTTCTTGCAATCACTAGTCAGTTTTATTTTCTTCATTGGTCTTTATTATTATTATTATTATTATTATTATTATTATTATTATTATTATTATTATTATTATTGTGGTTGTTGTTGTTGTTGTTGTTTGTTAATTATTTGGATCATAGTTTGGTTGATTGATTGATTTTGTTGCTGTGTGATGTGTTTTTATGCTTTATGCTTTTGGATCACAAAAAATGCGTCACACTTTTTGACGGCTATGTCTACTGTGTGTATTCATGTCTTTGGAGATGTGCCTTCATCTCCACTTGTTGGTGTTATGCAGGTCTTTCCTTCAGTCCAAGAATCCCATATTCTCAAAACTTGATATTACATACTTGCGTTTAAACAATAATAACTTGCGTCTAAATATAAAAACTTGATATTAGTTACTTGCGTTTTAGCATGTATAACTTGCGTTTTATCGTTTATAACTTGCGTTTGATCAGGTCGTTTCACCAGGTCGTCTTATCAGGTATAACTTGCATTTCTAAAATGCAAGTATACCCTCAATAAAATGCAAATACTATCAACCTAGCAAAAAAATGGTATGGAAATGAAAGAGGATGAAAAGCTTGTTTTTATGGTATAATTTTTTTAAAAAAATAATGTCGTATGAAAAAGTTATGGTCGTTTTAAAAATGGGGGTGGAACTTTAATGACGCTAAGAAATTACCATCGTGCCCCTGATTATCAAATTTAATCCTACGCCTCATATTGTTTCTTACACTTTATACAATAACTCACTTTTTACGTTAGCCTCTCCCTAATATGAAGCCACCTCATTTACATCATACTCCATAACGTTCATCATTAAAAGGTTAGAGTGGAATGATACTATCAGAGTCTATTTTCTATTTAAAGAAAAATACAACGATACATTAAATAAAAAGGGGGAAGCTAAACATCCAATAAGGTGAAAACCTAAACACAAACATCGTATGGTTCGATAAAATGGTTTCAATGTCACTTAAGTGAATTTAATCGAAGTATGTTTGATACCCTTTTTACGACTTCCTTTTTTCTTTCATTGTGTATTGATCTGACCCGATCATGATATATCATATTTATCTATCTTTATTTTAAATTGATATGTAGGTAACTTTGAAATTTCGTATCAAACGTATATAGAGTTTCTTTTTTCACGTGTTCATAACACTTGAGTTACTTTGAAATTTTTGCGAGTATGAGAGGTTTTTTTTAATCTAAAAAGTATATATTATGTTAGAGAGTTTTCCGGGTGTCGTTAAAACCTTATTTACCTAAACGGCTATTTTAAAAGTATTTTTTTTAAATCTATATTGAAAACAATAAATTTCACATGGCATTTAGTATCCTTCCTTTGAGTGTGTTATGTGGCATTAATTGATTTTAGAAAAAAAAATTAAAATTAAAAACAAAATTTGATTTTTCTCTCTAATGTTTTCTCCTATATTTTTTAAACGTTAATATCTTTTATATACGAGAATTTTTTAAGAATCAAATTACGCCAAATTAACGAGCGTTTTATTATCTTTACAACGAGTACCATAGTGCTATATAAAAAATGGAGAAAAAATGACCATTTTTGTGAGGTTTTGTTCATACAGGAAAAAAAACACAAAGTTTCCAGGTAATTCATTAATCATGTATTGGCAAGTCACTAATTATGTTCAAATCAGTAAATATGAATTATATTTTCAACATGTGTTAGCATTAGAGTTGTACATTGTTTTAGATTAGGTATTAATATTAGAATTATATATTGTTTAAGGTTTGGCGTTAACATTGGAGATACATTGTTAATTGTTTTAGGTTAGGTGCTACCCAAAGCTTTTGTACATGTAACTGTAAAGCGTATCATTCTATTTCATATGTAAAATTGATATGTCATATTAGATTTCTCAACCCCGGGATGTTCCCGAGGTATAATCTAGTAGATCATATTGAAATTTAAGGAATTCTTAAAAATAATCGTTACCGTCTAAAAGATAAATGCCTAGTATATGAATCTAATATATACAACAAGATCAACACAACCACAGAACACGAGAAGAAGCAACAAAACGATGACCAAAATATATTGATTATCCAACCCAAAACGTTCCCAACCAAACTCTTGAACACAGCCAAATAGCTGAGTTCAAATACTGAGGTCAAAGACCTCAAAATGTTTAACTGGTTGTTTAGATTAGTTAACACAAAGACATACAAGATCAAAATACAATAATAGAGAGAAATACAGAAAAATAATGATAGACTAATGAGAGAGAAGGTGAATGAGGCCTTTTATACAAGCCTTTAGAACAATCCAATCTCGAACAACCTGATATGATCTCCACCGTGCATTTAATCAGCTCACAACCAACTTGATAAGTACAACATAGCTAAGCTCAATATTCCTGCCATTATTATAACACAACAACACAAATCTAAAACAATACCAAAACATGTTAAGTGAATTAAATTACATTTTCTTAACACAAAGCATCAAGAAAATGGCCAGCCCAAGCCCAATTATATAGGGCCTCCATTTTTTTTAGTTTGTATATGTAAATGTGCTGGATTGGGCCTAATAGATGTCTGAATTAGAACTTGATAATACACACGGCCTATTAATTGTTCTCCCCTTGGATTCTTAGAAACAGACAACAACAAATGCAAGGGCCTATTATTGTGCCTTTTTTCCAATTTTTCCAATCTAGTGTTTAATACCTGTTGTCTGCATCGAGATTAAACAAAGCAGCGGCAAGTTGTACAAGGTTATTCACTATTCTCTACTTTCCTAATTGTCTAATTGAAATTTGTGTTTTGTTGAGTGTATTTTGTGATTCTATTATGCCATAGAGTTTGCTATTTGTGTGGATAATTGAGCTAGCTATTCTGACTCAGTGGTTGAAAAGGGAGTTTGTAACGCCCCAAAATATCTTATTTATCATTAATCTTGTTTAAGCGAATAGTAGGTTATTTACTAACTGATTCGCATGACTAGGAAATATTAGTATTTCCATCTTGGCCTAAATAATCGCATAATACTAATTTGATTAGTATTATAATAATACAAACATAGTTATTAAACTAGAGGGGCTAAACTTGTCAAGTTTTCTAAGTGAAAACTAATAAACATAAAACAAAAAGTGGTTGATGATCTCAAACAAGCCAGAGATCAATTTATACACCAAAAACACACATTTGACCTAAAGCTCAAGAACAAGTCCAATTCAAGGCCAAATCAAAGGGTTATTGCTTGCATTTGCCCTAAAACGGGTCATCTAGGTCTAACAAATATCTAGGTAACATCCAATTGGCTTGATTTGTTGATTTTGTTCATATATGGCTAAGTGATCATTATGGGATGTTCTAAAAACGTGAATTTAAGAGTTAGTAGAGGTTGCTCTGGTACTAGAGGGTCTCATTATATGCTAAATTATGTGTGTTTGACAAAATACTTGTGTAATGAAGGATTCATAAGAATGCATGTTGGTGAAAGTATTAGGTTTAGATAAATTGGTAAGAATTGCCTTTAAAACTAGAAAAGATCACCTATGCTATGATTATGAATGAAATTCTTACATTTAATGTTTAAGTATATGCTATGAGTATTGAAATTGAGTTAAAGACGGATCAATGAAGTCTTTAGGCCATATAAAAACTTTGGTTAAAAGGCGCCTACCAAGTGTTTGATGAAACGCCTCAATGAAACTCAATTTCATTTGGAGATTATATTCTTATGGTGAAACACGTAGGAATATGTGAAAATGCGCATATGAGCAAGTACCTAATCGTATGTGTGTAATACTCAATTCTAGGTATAAAGCTTGAGTCTTCGGGAAGCCACTCGGGTAAGGATTTGAAGCAAAAAGGACACGACTAAGGTAAGTCATAACTATGACTTTATAAACATATACATATACATATACATATACATATATGTATAAGTAGGAGAGTATAACAATGAGGATGTCATGTAATTGAGATAATGTTGTGATTCCAAAGGGGCATGAAAAACATTGGATAAAATTCATGTCGCAAGTCATAAGGGCCGCGCGAACAAGACCGAGGGAAGTGGCACATATGGCCATGGACACGAGGCATCGCTATCACGGCAAAAATGACATGGGTGGAGGGTCACTTAGTCAAGTCGAGGCTTGACAAGAATGTATAAATCACAATTAGAACTTGGGAATCATAAAATCTCATGATTTTAACTTTTATAAAACTTAACAGGTTAGGTTAAAGATGAATAAATAAATCATGGTTATTATGATAGAAACCGAACAAGGAATTAAGCCTAAGCTTTAAACATGTACAAAGTTCGCGTTAGGACTCATAAACGAGCCTCGGGAAGCCCTGGGAGTAGTTTTAGAGCTGCACGAAAAGTGCAGCTTGGTGCAGTAAGTTGGCTGCAAATTTGGCTAAGTATGGATCAGCTTATACAAGAAACAAAAGTTTCTGATCCACCAAAACCGTAGCCTACTTTCGCCACCGTAGGTCAGTTGCACGGCCGTGCAGAAAAGTGCATGACTGTGGAAGCTGAACTGCACGACCGTGCAGAAAGGTGCATGACCGTGCAGATCGATTATGCTCAGCCACACTGCCAGTGCAACTGGCAGTGCAGCCAATCCTCGGACACACATGACCATGCAGGAATTCTGCATGGCCATGCAGCAGGCAAAATTCTCATTTTTGTTATAATTTCAGTTCTACCCATTTCATACTAACGATTGTTGGGTTATTGCTTGATCCTAAACCCTAGGAAATGGAAGCTGAACACCGGAAGATGATCACGTTCCCGAACAAGAACTGAACGCGACAGACTCGTCCGTTTCCACAACTTTTGAACAAAAGCGTATATGAAATTAGTTTAGGAAGGCATTATCGTTATCGCTTTCGACTTTTGAATGCACCTTATGTATGTTTTAAGAACTATGACACACATGTAGTAAATGTGTGTGAATTTTGCTAAGCATGTGAAGTTTTTGAACCTACATTTTCAAACTAAGTTGATTAAAATGTATAATTATCTTATAACTACCCAATTATCGGGTATGGTAGGGCCTTACAGGGTTAAAGCCAGCTAATACAAGGGTTCTTCTGGATGCTTTCGATTGTCTGAAAGAACCACCACTTGTACAAGGAATGCTGTAGAAACAGGAAAATGAGAAATTGAATAAGTCATTTTATGTTGCATGGCCCGCGCCTGTGTATGATTCTTTTTGTTACCTTATTATTTTATGAATGAAACTATTAGAAAGCTCTATACAAAAGAGATTAATCGGTCATAAAAGGTGCTTTTTCTAGGTGGGTGATCATCCTTTCATAGATATCGTCTATGGAAACAGAACAAATTTCTTACTATATTAACTGCCCACTGACTTTGCAGAGGAGACCATTGTTAGACATGTAAGTTTTCCATATATTCTCTTCATTAAATTTAAAAAGTTAAATACTTTACTTCAGTAGTTCAGCCAAACAAAAGAGATTAATCAATCATATGCTAGGCAAAACTGGTTAGTTGGTCGTGTGTGGTAACGGCTTAGACTGAAGGGTTAGTCATGATTGTTTAGGGGCTGCAATAGCGAACCGAGAAGGGTGAAGGTTTGATGGTCGTCTAGATAATTATTATAGGAATCACCAACCCATGAATATGAACCACTTAGGGGGGCTACAACTATGCAACAAGTTTTTTTTTTAAGGCCTTAAAATTTTGCTTCATTTTAGGCCAACAAAATGGTTTAGCCGGCCCTATTAGAAAATTAGATCAATTATTTTTAGTACTAATCATTAAAGGTCTGAATGGCTAAGAGGCTCTGAATGATTAAGTGCTGAATGGTTCAGTTATGCACCAAGTCTGAATGGTTCAGCTCTTAATCATTCCATTCAGAGCCTTTTTAGGTTGAAACAAACAGTGTGAATACTGAACCATTCAGAGCCTTTTTAGGTTTAAACAAACAGTCTGAATACTGAACCATTCAAAGCTGAATGGTTTAAAGTCTTATTAAGAGGCTACCAAACAGGCCCTTATTAGAATAGAGAAGTGAAACAACTGAAAGACAATGTTCTTAACAAAAGACATGCATACAAACATGTGCGCAACATAAACCACATAATACAAGAACCAATCAACGGAAATCACAGCTAACAAATTCAACATTTAACGACCTTATTATCACCGACGTGGCTCCTCTTCCATCTGTCTCACTTGGACTCGCTGTAGTCCTTGGCTTGTTTGGCCTTCTCGACTGTGTAGTCCTTATCGGCAATCACCGTGTCAACTGTATAGTCCTTAGCCCCAACCGTTGTCTCAACTGTATAGTCCTTAGCGTCCACCGCCGTGTTAACTGTATAGTCCTTAGCGGCAGTCGTCATGTTCACCGTGGAATCGATACCTTCTTTAGTTTTTTGTGCGGTGAAAACCTTGAACTCTCCAAGCTTCCCAATCGTCGTGTCTTTCGCTTCGTTAGCTTTCTCCACGGTAACATCCGCGGCCTCCTTAGTTTTCTGCGCGGTGAAATCGATGTACTCGCCCGCCTTGGTTTTAACATCTTGATCTTTTGAAGCCATTGTGTTTCCTCTCTAGAACTTTCTGTTGGCCCTATAAAAGGGCGTGTTTGTTACTGTGTGCAGGTTTAGCTCATTCGTGCACTCTCTCTCATAATTTTTTATCATCTCTCTCAGTCAGGCAATTAGGGTTTGTGTCAACCTGTGGTTGAGGATCCTTTCTCCTGCTTTTGTATTAGTCTTATTTTTGTCTTGTAAAAGTCTGTAAGATCATTCTTTATCTTCTTTGTATTTGTATTGTTCTTGATCAAATCAACTGATTGTTAATTAGTTGATCAAGTATTGTATCTTTAAGAGTTCTTCTGTTTGGAAGAACTCTCAGGGCAACTGGTTGGGGATTTTTGGGTTGGATAATAATAAAGTTTTGGTCGCTTGGTTTTGTCGCTATTTCTGGTTGTTCTTGACTGTGAATGAGTGTTGTCTTGGTTGTGTTTGAGACATCTTGTATTAGTCTAAGTTTTTTACATATAGACTTTTACTTTTTTTTCACGTGTTCATAACACTTGAGTTACTTTGAAATTTTTGCGAGTATGAGAGTTATTATTATTATTATTATTATTATTATTATTATTATTATTATTATTATTATTATTATTATTATTATTATTATTATTATTATTGGAATCTAAAAAGTAATTATCAAAATATATCATATTGAAATTTAAGGAAATCTAAAAGATAATCGTTATGTTCTAAAAGATAAAAGCCTAGTGTGTGATGTTTTTTAAGTTCGGTTTTGATATTTCATCATGTTCATTGATTCCTTTGTTCATCTCACATGACCCTCATGTCAACATTGCTGATAAAGCATAATAGATCTAGCAACCAAAAAAATCACAAGATTTCAATATGTAGCAATGTTTTCGTCGTCATTGACTTACAAGCATAATATCTCTAGCAACAAAAAAATCTCTATAAATAAGATCAATTATTTTTAGACACACTAGACTTATATTAGAATAGAGAAGTGAAACAACTGAATTACAATGTGTTCTTAACAAAAGACATGCATAGAAACATTAGCACAACAACCAACCAACGGAAATCACAGCCACCAAATTCAACATTTAACAACCTCATTATCACCGACGTGGCTCCTCTTCCATCTGTCTCACTTGGACTCGCTGTAGTCCTTGGCCTTCTCGACCGTGAAGTCCTTAGCGGCAACCGCCGTGTCAACTGTATAGTCCTTAGCCCCAACCGCCGTGTTAACTGTATAGTCCTTAGCAGCAACCGCCGTGTCAACTGTATAGTCCTTCGCGGCAACCGCTGTGTCAACTGTATAGTCCTTAGCGGCCACTGCCGTGTTAAATGTATAGTCCTTAGCGGCAGTCGCCATGTTCACTGTAGAATCGACACCTTCTTTAGTTTTTTGTGCGGTGAAATCCTTGAACTCGCCAGCCTTCCCAATCGTTGTGTCTTTCGCTTCGTTCGCTTTGTCCACGGTAACATCCGCGGCCTCCTTAGTTTTCTGCGCGGTGAAATCGATGCACTCGCTCGCCTTGGTTTTAATATCTTGATCTTTTGAAGCCATTGTATTGGTATGGTAATGGAGTAAATGATTTTTTAGTGTTTAGGATGGATGATTGATTTGCATGGAGTGAAAGAGTTTATATACATTTTTGTTGAAGGTGCTGAGACCAAGGAATCACATATTAAAGATTGGGTTTCATGGGGTAAGGTTTTTAATGCATCTGCAACCAAAAATATCTGAAGATTTATTATTAGATTTTTATAGTTGCGGTTAGTGTATTTGTGTAGTAATTTATTTAGCTAGATATTATTATATATTTTATGTTATCATACGTAATGGAAAATAAATAGAGAAAGTGAGAATGATATAAAAAACACAAAAGATCATGAAATATAGAATCCTTTGTATTAGTAGTAGACATTTTAATTTTCAAATTACATTTGGTAGGTATTGGGGAAAAAAACTAAAAATGGGGATGACACTAATTGGATTGTCGGTATCAAGCTATCATTCTGCAACCCCACAGTGATGCCGCCAATTGAATTGGTGTAGTCTTTGATGCCGCCAAACGGATTAGAGGCATCACACTTGATGCCGCCAAACGGATTAGAGGCATCATGTGCCTATTATATACATTTTTTATTTTTAGCCCTTTTTGTTTTTAAATGTTTTCAAATTGTCCTCTCATGATATTATTTTTTATCAAATTGTCACTCCTAACTTTTTTTAAAGTAATTGTTTTAGAATAATAATGATTATATGAAAAGCGTTTCTCTGTGATTTATTCTAGATAATTTAAGGTATTTTTTTTACGAATCTTATATATTATATTATTTTCAATAACTTTTTATATTTTTATTACTAATGGATAACTCACATCCCTGCTTGCTAACTGTGTGACTAAAACCGTAAACCAATTAGAAAGAAACACATTTTCTACGAAGCAAGTTCTATCCGATCTTGATGCGAGTAAATACCAGGTGGCAGAGTATAGGGTGTCTATATACGGAAGGAAGCAAAGTGAATGGGATCAGTTGGCGAGTTGGTTCATCAACAATTCAATTTATAGTGAGAATGCTGTTTGGGGATGACACTAACCCATTTGGCGGTATCAATGAAATGTGATATTGGATTGGCGGCATCATTGAAGTGTTACATTGGATTGGAGGTATCAAGCGTGATGCCTCTAATCAGTTTGGCGGCATCAATGAATCAACCAATTCAATTGGCAGCATCACTGTAGCGTTGCAGAAGGCTTGATTGATACCGCCATTTGGGTTAGTGTCATCCCCATTTTTAGTTTTTTTTTTCCCAATGCCCTCTAAATGTAATTTGAATATCCATAACTCTACTACTAATGCAAATGATTCTGAAATATAACATAATAGGTAACAAAATATAATATTGGAGAAACAACGACATTTACTGACCTTGAGAAGAGAGGTAAGTAGGGTTTGAAACTCGTGTTGCTGCAGGTCGTGATCTTTTGCACCACTCGGAACTAAAACCGAACCTACAAAAAAAGAATGAAAGGGCCTTGTGAAGGGAGGCAACCACCTAGAGTACTATTACTCGTGATAGCAAACACAAACAATGGTGTTGGCTTGCTTTTAGCAACATAACATGGTGCTCTACAAAGGAGGGGTGACCTCCTTTATATAGGACCTGTATGGGTCCAACATCACTACACATAACTACAACGATGGGCTTGAGCCCGGGTTATGGGTTTGCCTTCCCTTCGGCCCATGAGGTGAGTAAAGAATCATTTGGTAATTAATGTTGATGTGTGAGAAAGAATGTACCACCCTGGCATAATTCCACGTGGCACGATTTGGTTGGGCGCAAACGGCGCTTCTTCTGACACAACATGGTTGACTGGTTGATGGCGACTGACGTGACGTCTGGGCAGCAGGTGACCATGCGTCTACAGTTCTCTGGCAGGTACTGTAGACAGCAGCATGGGGGAAGCATGGAAGTAGTCACATCACTATTCACTGTCAGGGGTTGTTGGACCACCCCTGACACGTACTGTCTTCTGATTGGCGCAATATATGCTTTGCATCTGACCGGATCTTCCTAATCACTAATCAGCCATACAACATTGTATTGACGGATGATGTTTCTTGATATGCCCACGCGTAGATATTACTTTATGTTGGTGATGTCAATTTGTCACAGGTCACCGCGGCAATTAATATCTGCGCAGGATATTGCCCGCGGATATCGGGGAGTCGACGTCTTTATTGGATGATTGTTGTACGCACAGAGATTTGATCCGCAAACCTCGTGGAGTTTATAACGTATTTTATGGGATAGGGTTGTGATCCGCGCAAAGATTAGGGACCCAATTTCTTCAAATACAATGCCGAGAAAAAACGACACAATTAATCACAAAAAAGACACAGTAACGAAAATAAGAAAGAGAGAATACCACATAAAAGATACAATGATATAACACAACTTCTAGAAACTAGAAGCTAAAAATCCAACAAAGAGAAAACCTAAACACTAACATCTTATAGTTCGATGAGACCGTTTCAATGCTACTTGAGTGAGCTGAGTTTAATCGAAGTATGTTTGATACCATTTTTACGATTTTCTATTTTCTTTCATTGTGTATTTGATCTAACCCAATCATGATATATCATATTTATCTATCTATCTTTATTTATTTTATTTTTTATTTTCACGTGTTCATAACAGTTACTTTGAAATTTTTGCGAGTATGAGAGGGTTTTTTTTTTTAAATCTAAAAAGTATATAATATGTTAGAGAGTTTTCCAGGTGTCGTTAAAACCTTATTTACCTAAATGGCTATTTTAAAAGTAATTATCAAAATAGATCATATTGAAATTTAAGGCATTCTAAAAAATAATCGTTATGTTTTAAAAGATAAAAGCCTAGTGTGACTTTTTTTAAGTTTGGTTTTGAGATTCATTGATTCCTTTGTTCATCTCACATGACCCTCATGTCAACATCATTGATAAAGCATAATAGATCTAGCAACCAAAAATATCATAAGATTTCAATATGTAGCAATGTCTTCGTCGTCATTGACTCAAAAGCACAATATTTCAAGCAACCAAAAAAATCTCTAAAGAAAGATCAATTAATTTTAGACACTAGACTTATATTAGAATAGAGAAGTGAAACAATGAAGTACAATGTTCTTAACTAAAGACATGCATAGAAGCATGTGCACAACATAAACCACATAATACAAGAAACAACCAACGGAAATCACAGCCAACAAATTCAACATTTAACAACCTTTTTATCACCGACGTGGCCCTCTTCCATCTGTCTCTCACTTGGACTCGGCTTGTTTGGCCTTGTCGACTGTGTAGTCCTTAGCCGCAACCGCAGTGTCAACTGTAGAGTCCTTAGCCCCAACCGCCGCGTTAACTGTATAGTCCTTTGCGGCAACCGCCGTGTCAACTGTATAGTCCTTAGCCCCAACCGCCGCGTTAACCGTATAGTCCTTCGCGGCAACCGCCGAGTCAACTGTATAGTTCTTAGCAGCAACCGCCGTGTCAACTGTATAATCCTTAGCCCCAACCGCCATGTTAACTGTATAGTCCTTAGCGGCAACCGCCGTGTTAAATGTATAGTCCTTAGCGGCAGTCGCCATGTTCACCGTGGAATCGACACCTTCTTTAGTTTTTTGTGTGGTGAAATCGATGCACTCGCCCGCCTTGGTTTTAATATCTTGATCTTTTGAAGCCATTGTATTGGTATGGTAATATATATGATTGAAAATGGAGTAAATGATTGTTTAGCGTTTAGGATGGATGATTGATTTGCATGGAGTGAAAGTTTATATACATTTTTGTTGCAGGTGCTGAGACCAAGGAACCGCGAGGATTGGGTTTCATGGGGTAAGGTTTTTAATGCATCTGCAACCAAAAATATCAGAAGATTTTTTAATAGATTTTTATAGTTGCGGTTAGTGTATTTTTGTAGTACTTTATTTAGCTAAGCTAGATACTATCATATGTTTTATGTTATTCTACGTAATGTAAAACAAATAGAGAAAGTTAGAATGACATAAGAAAACATAAAATATCATAGAAATATAACATGGTAGGTAACAAAATATAATACTGAAGAAACAACGACATTTACTGACCTCGAGAAAAGAGGTAAGTAGGGTTTAAACTCGTGTTGCTGGAGGTCGTGATCCTTTGCACCACTCGTAGCTAAAACCGAACCTACAAGAAAAGAATGAAAGGGCCTTGTGAAGGGAGGCAACCGCCTAGAGTATTATTACTCGTGATAGTAGACACAAAAAAATGGTGTAGCAACATAACATGGTCCTCTACAAGGGAGGGGTGACCTCCTTTATATAGGACTTGCGTGGGCTAAACATCACTACACAAAACCACGACGATGGGCTTGAGCTCTGATTATGGGCTTGCCTTCCCTTTGGCCCATGAACTGAGTAAAGAATCACGTGGTAATTAATGCTGATGTGAGAGAAAGAATGTACCGCCATGCCATAATTCCACGTGGCACGATTTGGTTAGGCGCAAACGGTGCTTCTTCTGACACAACGTGGTTGACCGGTTGTTGGCGTCTAACGTGACGTCTGGGCAGCAGGTGGCCATGCATCTACAGTACTCTGACGGGTACTATTTACAGTAGCATGGGGGGAGCATGGAAGTAGTCACATGACTGTTCACTGTCAGGGGTTGTTGGACCACCCCTAACACGTACTGTCTTTTGATTGGCGCAATATATGCTTTACATCTGACCGGATCTTCCTGATCACTGATCAACCGTACAACATCGTACTGGCGGACGATGTTTCCTAATTGTCCTGTGCGTATGCCCGCGCGCGAAGATTCATTTATGCTCGTGATGTCAGTTTGTTATAGGTCACCGCGGCAGTTAATATCTACGCATGATATGGCCTGCGGATATCGAGGAGTCGACGTCTTTATTGAATGACTGTTGTTCGTGCAGAGATTTGATCTGCAAACCTCGTGGAGTTAACGTATTTTAAGGGATAGGGTTGTGATCCACGCAAAGATTAGGAACCTTATCCCTTCAAATACAATGCCGAGAAAAAACGACACAATTAATCGCAAAAATGACTCAATAACGAAAATAAGAAAGAGACACAATACCACATAAAAGATACAATGATATAACACAAGTTCTAAAAACTAGAAGCTAAAAATCCAACAAAGCGAAAACCTAAACACTAACGTCGTATGGTTCGATGACACGGTTTCAATGTCACTTGAGTGAGTTTAATCGAAGTATGTTTGATAGTTGATACTATTTTTACGACTTCCTATTTTCTTTCATTGTATATTTGATCTAACCCAATCATGATATATCATATTTATCTATCTATTTTAAATTGATAATTAGCTAACTTTTGAATATCGTATCAAACGCATATAGGCTTTTTACTTTTTTTCACGTGTTCAAACACTTGAGTTACTTTGAAATTTTTGCAGAGTATGAGAGTTTCTATTTTTTTTTAGTAATATTATTATTTTGTGGAATCTAAAAAGTATATAATATGTTAGTTAAAACCTTATCTACCTAAATGGCTATTTTAATTAAAAGTAAATATCAAAATAGATAATATTGAAATTTAAGGAATTCTAAAAAACAATCGTTATGTTCTAAAAGATAAAAGCCTAGTGTGATGTAATATTTTAAGTTTGGTTTTGAGATTTCATCATGCGCATTGATTCCTTTGTTCATCTCACATGACCCTCATCAGGGCTAACCCTAAGCATAGATCGTATGGTCACCGGCTCATGGCCTGACCCACAAATGAGTCTGAACTTTGTTTAGAAATATATATATATTAAATTCTATATTTAGAATATATATTTGTATTTTATAGATAAAAGTTTTGTTAGTAGAGTTTGAAAAAACAATGCACAATTAATATAGAGGTCTTAAGTTCAAGCTTTGGCTCTATCACCATATTCGGTTTATTTTTTTTATTTTTTTTAATTCATTCATCTTTATAAAATTTTAGGCCCAAATTTTTTTAGCGTTTTTGGAGACGGCCCCAACGCTCACGTCAACATCATTGATAAAGCATAATAGATCTAGCAACCAAAAAAATCATAAGATTTCAATATGTAGCAATGTTTTCGTCGTCATTGACTTAGAAACATAATATTTCTAGCAACCAAAAAAAATCTTTACTTCGATCAATTATCTTTAGACACTAGACTTATATTAGAATAGAGAAGTGAAACAACTGAATTACAATGTTCTTAACTAAAGACATGCATAGAAACATTAGCACAACAACCAACCAACTGAAATCACAGCCAACAAATTCAACATTTAGCAACCTTATTATTTATCACCGACGTGGCTCCTCTTCCATCTGTCTCACTTGGACTCGGCTTGTTTGTCCTTCTCGACCATGTAGTCCTTAGCCCCAACCGCAGCGTTAACCGTATAGTCCTTAGCCCCAACCGCAGCGTTAACCGTATAGTCCTTAGCCCCAACCGCAGCGTTAACCGTATAGTCCTTAGCCCCAACCGCTGCGTTAACCGTATAGTCCTTAGCCCCAACCGCAGCGTTAACCGTATAGTCCTTAGCCCCAACCGCAGCGTTAACCGTATAGTCCTTAGCCCCAACCGCTGCGTTAACCGTATAGTCCTTAGCCCCAACCGCAGCGTTAACCGTATAGTCCTTAGCCCCAACCGCTGCGTTAACCGTATAGTCCTTAGCCCCAACCGCTGCGTTAACCGTATAGTCCTTAGCCCCAACCGCAGCGTTAACCGTATAGTCCTTAGCCCCAACCGCTGCGTTAACTGTATAGTCCTTAGCGGCAACCGCCGTGCCAACTGTATAGTCCTTAGCGGCCACCCCTGTGTTAAATGTATAGTCCTTAGCAGCAGTCGCCATGTTCACCGTGGAATCGACTCCCTCTTTAGTTTTTTGTGTGGTAAAATCCGCGGCCTCCTTAGTTTTCTGCGTGGTGAAATCGATGCACTCGCCCGCCTTGGTTTTAATATCTTGATCTTTTGAAGCCATTGTTTGTGTGGGTATGGTAATATATGTGATTGAAAATGGAGTAAATGATTGTTTAGTGTTTATGATGGATGATTGATTTGCATGGAGTGAAAGAGTTTATATATATACATTTTTGTTGAAGGTGAGGAACCGCATATTGAAGATTGGGTTTCATGTGGTAAGGTTTTTAATGCATCTGCAACCAAAAATATCAGAAGATTTATTAATAGATATTTGTAGCTGCGGTTAGTGTATTTGTGTATTTTTTTTTATGGGCGGATAACTGTGTGGCAACCATCTTTGCAGGGCGCCGTGTTCAAGAATCGACTACTCGACCTCTAGCAGCCCCCGCCTTCTCCCGATGCGCGGAAACCCGAGCCCCACCCGCCCAAAAGCACGACAGTGTTATAGAACTCGGTAAAACCTCGCCGCCCGTCAGATTCAAACCGGCGCCACCCTTATTCGATCTTCACCCAGATACCAAACCATAAATGATGGAAGTGGGGATTGAACCTTTGATCACATAGGTGAAACAAAAGTCACTCCACCACTCCACCACTATTGTCATATGTTTAAGTTATCCTACGCAATATAAAATAAATAGGGAGGATGAGAATGATATAAAAAACATAAATAGATCATGAAATATAACGTAATGCTAAGAAAAACGATACAATTAATCGTAAAAATGAGACAATAACGAAAATAAGAAAGAGACACAATACCACATAAGAGACACAATAATATAACACAAATTCTAAAAACTTCAAGCTTAAAGTCAAACAGAGCGAAAACCTGAACACTAACATTGTAGAGTTTAATGAGACGGTTTCAACGTCACTTGAGTGAGTTTAATCGAACTATGTTTTATACCCTTTTTACGACTTCCTATTTTTGTTCATTATGTATTTAATCTGACCCAATCATGATATATCATATTTATCACTCTTTATTTTAAATTTATATGTAGCTAACTTTTGAAATTTCCTATCAAACGTATATAGACTTTTTACTTTTTTCACGTGTTCATAACACTTTACTTTGAAATTTTTGCAAGTATGGGAGGTTCTTTTTTTTTGTTCTTTTTTTTTATTATTTTTTTTTTTTGGAATCTTAAAAGTATATATTACGTTAGAGAGTTTTTCAGGTGTCGTTAAAACCTTATTTACCTAAATGGCTATTTTAAAAGTCTATACATATAATATTTAGGAGCAATTTTTGACACATGGCATTCATTTAGGCCCCTAGCAATTAATGCTCATCCATCATGGCACAATGTGAGAATTAATAAAATTTTTCTTTTTTCTAAAAACCAAAAATCGAGTAAATATAAAAACCAATTAACAAAACAGGACATAAGCTACAGAACATAATTTTCGTCGCCTCCTTTAATCCTCAACCCTAATAAGGCGATTCAAGCTTTTCCTTCATCTCCAATCCAAGGTAATCTCTATTCGATTCTTATTTCAATAAATCGATGTTCATCTATCTTTTTCTCTGTCTTGTGTTTCACTGATTTTTCATATCTGTTTTTAAAGTGTCGATTAATGTTCATCTCTCTTTTTCTCTGTCTTGTGTTTGACTGACTGTTCTTTATAGTTTTAGTTTATTATTGTTCAGTCTTATTAATTGTTTTGATTTTGTATTGATGATTTAGGGTTTATGTTTTAGATTTCAATTTAGGGGTTTTTATGGTTCAATTGATGTTTTTAGGATTGACTGATTGTTCTTTATTTTTCGTTTATTATTGTTCAGTCTAATTAATTATTTTGATTTTTATTGATGTTTTAGGGTTTATGTTTTAGGTTTCGATTTAGGGGTTTTTAGGGTTCAATTGATGTTTTAAGGTTTGATTTATTTCGATTCATGTGTTAGGGTTTCATTATTGATTTATTGTGTGTGGAAGGTGGTGGTGGCTTCATACGGCTTCAATAGCTCCTGCTTCACTGTTTTAGCTTCGATCATTCACCAACACCATAATCGGTAACCCATATATCCCTTTTATGTTCATTTTGTTTTCTATTATGTTGTGTCAACCAATTACCGATTTCTGCATTCGGTTTTACTTTATAGGACTGCATTATTTTTTTCCCAGTACGTATCAGGTTACACTAGATAGGGGAATCAAGCAACGTGGACATGGATTGATGTTGCAGAGATAAGGGTTAAAAAGGTTGGCGGACTTTAAACGATTTGTTCATATTTGGCGTTGTTTATTCTTTAATGCTTATGCATGGATTTTTTCTGTGCATACAGGTTCGTTTTATGAAATTGATCGCCTCTGCTTCTAGCCATTGCTATTTTTCAGTATGTTTCTCGATTTCCTTTACTTAATTTTGTTTTCCTATCTACTCAGGCTCAAAGATTGGAGCATGGTTTTAAAGATCTTTCGGATGAATACGGTGTAGGTGAAATTCCCATTAATGAGATGTTTGATATGCTGATAGGAAACACCGTAAAAGACGACATCAGCTTGCTTCCTGGTATCCACTCTCCAGAGTTTGAATACCAGTTGAGTTCTATCTTTGTTAAGACAGTACTCGCATAGGTAAACAAAGTATTCAGCCAACTGTAGTTACCGTTTGGCGATCTCTATGATATTTGATCCTGAATATTGATATTATGTAGAGACATTATGGTACACGAAGCATGTCTGCATTGGCTGTGAAAGTAAATGGTGAAGTGTTCTTCTATGAGAAACATCTGGATAATGACTTGTGGAAAGAGCAGGCTGAAACTTACACAATTGAGAAAAATGATAATTTTTATAAACATGTTAAGTTTAAATATGTGTTTGCTTTAGGTGTGTTGCAAGAAAATCTTTTTAACCTCAATCGACTACGACTGTGGAAGCGATTTCATGTTCGCTGAAGGTGAGGCGTCTTATTGGAGTATAGGTAGTTACGATGAGGCTCAGAAGACCTAGCTGTCGCCTCCGCCGTTGTCGATTATGGTCCCTGCCATGATCCGATCTAAAGGTACACCCTTGAAATCTGATTCTATAGTAGTATTAGAGTGGTTCATGTACGACCCTTTGTAGTTAATACTTAATAACATGTAATAGTAGTGTTAATGTAGCATATAAACCAAAATCGTAAGAAATGAAAACCCTGTCATAAACTAGGATGTTTAATTCATGAAATTAAACTATGCAAAGTAATTAAAAAAAGGACTTAGAAAAATATAAAAGCAAAAAAAAGTGTTTGGAACACTGATATTATCCAGTTTTGATTTCTATAAATTCTTTTGATTTCTATTCTGCAAATTATATGAAAAATGTATTATTGTATTTTAGTAATATTGGTACTTGGTTTTAATTTCATCTTTGTAGTCATGGTTGATATCATTGTGTTTTATGCTTCTTATGTCTTGCAGTTGAAGGTACTCTTAGCTTTCTGGTTGTGGTAATAAAGATCTAAAGCCGGATATCTATTTATCTCTTTTACTGATTTATTAATTGGATGTTAATTCTATGGATTATTAGGAGAGGCCGGTCGATGTATACGAGCCTTCGATTCATTGTCAAGGATTTGGTGACGGGCGAACATTTCTGTTTGTTTAATAAAGTCCAACACACATACCAAATCAGTTTTAGTTATTTGTAAACCGTTACACGTTTGTTTATGTCGTTAGTGTTAATTCTATTGTTTGTTGATCTCAAAGTACGTGTGTGTATATGTATATATCTGCCAATTGATATGATATTTTTGTAGTTTGAAGCTTAATTAGTACGCATTTGTGTATGTTGTTAGTGTTCTTATTCTATGTTAACCTCACTTTAAGCAGATATATTATGTAAACTGTAGTTTCAAGCTTAATTTGTACAAATACGTGTACGTCATTAGTGTTAATGTATTGATTACTTTTGAAAAAATGTTATGTTTGATGTTTGTGAAGATTGAGGAGTCTGTGAAGAAAAGTAAGAAGAAAAAGATGAAGACGGATGAGGTCGATGATGTTTTGTTTTCTACGTTGGCGAAGATGGTTTGTCATGATGATGAGATTAAAGGTATAAAAAATGGTCTAATGAATATGTGTTTGTTAATGAATTTAACTCATTGTGTACACTGTTTCATGACAGAAGACCATTGAAGACGTTGAAATCTGTGATGTTGATTCACTTTCTGCACGTAAAATCGAGATGTAAGTATTCGTTAACTTGAATGTTCATCTTTTTCTGCATTACTTCTGTCACACCATGTTCTTATTTTTGTTTTACCTGACTTTAGCAGTGAAGACAACCAATGAAGAGTTGACCACCGGAGGCTGCATTTTAAAGGACACCCAAATAACAGCTGAATCATCTGGAGGAGTAGGTGATGAGAGGAAGAGAAGAGAGCGAGATAGAGTCGGAGAGACTTAATCTCGCGATTCAGACTCTGTTCTTTGATTAAAAGTTGGGTTTTCCGGCGATTCAGTCTTCAGGCTTTCGCTGGTGAGTTTTGGTTCTTTTGAGAAACTGGATAAGGTTTAGTTCTTTTTTTTTTTCTTTTTCTTTTGATTTCAGATTTTTTTAAATATATGAACATGATGTATTTCTACGCAAATCTTTGTGCTATAAATCCTAGAGGTAAACTGTGGAGGTGTGTCTTAATTTCAAGTAACCTGTTGTTTTCATAGTTGATGATCGTTTTTTCTTTGTTTATTGGTTATTAAGTTGAATTCAGTAATGTTTTATTTGGTTTTCATGTGCCTGCATGATTTGAACTGCTTTCATTTGTTTCTTAAGCCAATTCTGCCCTAAAAAGCTTTGATTAGTGCTCTTCATGAAAGTTTTTGGTGAGGTTATAGCTTGTATATTATCTTTGCACACCAAGTGTTCGCTTCAATGCCTAAGTGAAAAAACTAGAAAAGTAGGACATTAGTTAATGTATTTGATTAAGATTTCATAGCAGCGGTATTTTATGGAATACAGCAGCTGTAACAGGTTGATAGGAGGATGATTTGGGGTTGATATTGTCAGGCTGGAACATATGGTGATGGTGCTGCTAATCAAGGGCAGTTTAATGAGGCGTTGAATATGGCTACTCTTTGGTACTTGCCTGCTATTTTGGTCTGCGAGAATAATCGTTGTAAGGTTTAGGATTGATTGTGTTATTTGTTGTGATTATATTAAAGTGTTGATTAGCTTGGCTTCTTACACATTTGTTGGAATCAGATTTAATTCAAGATTTAGTAAATATTATCTAGAGTCTTAAGATGTGATGCTTGTAGTTTAAGGCCCATGACATGTACTACTTAAGAGATGATGGGTTTGCCTATAATGATAAACAAATGGAAGATTTTCTCAAGATTTATATTATAGAGTTAGTTGTCTGGATTGGAGTATAAAAGTATACAGTTATTCCAGCTTTAAATTCTAGACATGATAAGTCTACCTATAGTTGATCAAACAAAATAAAGATGTAATGTAATGTGTCTGCTCACTTTATTACGCATAATAGGATAAAGGTATAAGGTCTTTTATCTTCTTTTTATATGTTTTATTTGAAAAGTTCTTTAGTTTGGAAATTTACATACGGAGTTAATTAAGTACATTAAGCTGTATAAAAAATTCATGGCTTTAGTATCTGGGTGAGATGAAATTTAAGCTCATGGAACTAATAATATGAAACTAAATGTGTGTGGGCATTTTATGCACAGACATTGCATGTTATTGAGTTATTTTTTGGATTTGGTTGCAGATGGTATGGGTACAGCTTACAACCGAGGGGATTATTTTCCAGGATTAAAGGTGAGTTTGTCTCGGACTCTTGGTCTATTCTGTATTACAATTTTTTTTTGTGGGCCATGTTTATATCATGTGGAGGAAACTAAGATGTGACTAACACACATGTTTTTCTTATCCTTGTAACTATAGCAACATTTTAAGCTAAATTAATTTTGATTTCCATTTTATATTACTTGTGTTTTTTCATTTAACTTATGTTTTTTTTAAGGTAATGACAAAGGAACACTGTTATCTAATATATCTAACGGTAAACGAATTTCATATATTTTACATCTTTATTTATATGCTAATGGTATTATGCAAGTAATTTATTTTTCTTCACAGTTCTCTCGAATGAAGAAAAAATTAAGAATGCGGTCGAGTGTCGCAAATTTAGAAAATTACAACTAGATGCCAAGAGATGCAGGGTCAATAATCCTACAAATGATGGAATACAAAATGTACCACCAAGTGGAGTATTTAACTGCGACTCCATTGAATCTTCACACCGTTTCAATGTGTCTAAAGAGGTGGTGTATAAAGAAATATTTAGTGATATTTGAATACAATGTGTATTGGTTTCTTTAAATCTTCATAAAATATTTCTGCTACATTTTTTTATATGTTTTACCCCTCAAAATAATTGTACGTTGGTGAACCGCGTGTAACGCGGGCAAAGATCTAGTATTTATCAAAATAGATCATATTGAAATTTAAGGAATTCTAAAAAAATAATAGTTATGTTCTAAAAGATAAAAGCCTAGTGTGTGATGTTTTTTTAAGTTTGGTTTTGAGATTTCAGCATGGTCATTGATTCCTTTTTTATCTCACATGACCCTCATGTCAACATCATTGATAAAGCATAATAGATCTAGCAACCAAAAAGATCATAAGATTTTAATATGTAGCAAAATTTTCGTCGTCATCGACTTAAAAGCATATATAATATTTCTAGCAACCAAAAAAATCTGAAAAATTCAATATGTAGCAATGTCGCTGTCGCCATTGACAGCATAATAAATATAGCAACCAATAAAAGGCAAGACTTATTTACGGTGGTGATATTTAAACCCCTCAGCTTCTATTTAAAACCCCCTCCAAGTGCCTCGTTTAGGCCTAAGCGAGGCGCTTGGAGGGGGTAATTTATTTTGGTAGTTTTTTGATGTTTTGAGTTGATTTTTTTTAATTTAATAATTATAAAAAGTTAAAAAAAATTAAAAAACAAAGTAATAACCCTCAACATTGTCAATGACTTAAACAAAGTAATAACCCTCAACATTGTCAATGACTTAAACTTGACATCATCAAAGGATATGTGTAAATTAGGTGTATGTCATCTTGATCAAAGTAGTTGAAAATCTGATCATCAAGGTATTTTAAAGGGCTTTGATGGTTTAACTTCTTCATCCTTATGTTAGTTAACTATCAGTTTTACACTTAAATTGTATGAAAGATAACATTAATCGGTTTTATTTAGCGTAAAAAGTTCATTGTACATATACCTCCTTATCTAAAACAAATCACTTCTCTATGGAAGTTGCTAAAATAGTTAAACAAAAGCTGAAATTGAACAGTTATTTGAATCTCTCTGATCCATGGTATCCACTTTCAGAATCTGAAGAGAAGCTATCATCTCAGAGAGATATCTGTCATGTCCAAAAATTGCAAGTCCAAATCATTGTATGATGTCTTTTTCAGAGGACCTCGACTCTTGAGATGTTGCAGGTGTTTGAAAAGTTTGAACTGAAATTGAACTTTTCATGCAAGCAAGTAAAATTCAGTTGTTTTACTAATTTCATAGTCTTGATACTTTTAACAATCGGATCGGCGCTAAACAATAGAAAGTGATTACAATCCGAAACAATAAAAAGTAATTACAAAGAAGATGATCAAAGATGCTACAACATAACTTGCACCGGCTTGAGATATGAGTTTAATTAGCTTGAATCTCTCTGATCCATGGTATCCACTTTCAGGTTGTCTTCATCGTTGACCACTATCTCTCGGATAACAACTGAAAAGTTGTCTCATTAATTCCAATTCCAATTCCAATTCCACCGGTGCAATCAGAATCTGAAGAGAAGCTATCATCTCAGAGAGATATCTGTCAACGATGATGGCGCAGAGGTTAGCGGTAACTTTAAATTTTGAATGATCGTCGGTTTGCTCTCTATATACCAATCAACAGTAGCGATCAGAGAAAGATTTAGTTGAAAGTGGATACAATGGATCAGAGAGATTTAAGCTAATTAAACTCATATCTCAAGCCGGTGCAAGTTATGAAATGACACATGCAGAATGTAATGTCATGCACAATGTGATTTGTATTAATGGCAAAGTGATTTGTAAGGGAAGAAGAAGAGAATGTTATATATGTTTACCTTCCCATGGAAACTCTGAAGACCTTAACGGAGATTTGCTAGAGGGTCATTGGTCTTCAGAGTTTCCAACCCCTAATACATTCATCAAAGGATCCGGTTATTTGGAATGTTCCTGATCATTACTTTTCATGCAAGCAAGTAAAATTCAGATCATTACTTTTCATGCAAGCAAGTAAAATTCAGTTGTTGGACAGTGAGATTGATAACTGGACAGGTTAGCCAAACCATACGAGGGTGGCAGGAAAAAGTTGACATTTTGATCCAAAGGAAATTCAGGTTAGCCAGACGTTTGTCAAAAGAACATTTTTTATAATAATTATATTAAAAAAAAACAAAAAACTAACTCAAAAGATCAAAAAAAAAAATTAATTCGAAGAGCCTCGCTTAGGCCTAAGCGAGGCGCTTCGAATTAAAAATCAGCTTTTTCTGCCCCCTCGTACTGACCTCCTCTGATTGAATTCAAAGCGCCTCGCTTAGGCCTAAGCGAGGCGCTTTGAGGGGGTGGAAATAGAAGGTGGGGGGAGGGAATAGACCGAGCCTAAGCCCTTATTTACACCTCCTTACAATTTATTTGCACCAGCCTCTGTAGCTTGCAGAGACCTCTGCGAGCCGCAGAGGTCTGTGTCAATCATTGTCAATCATTGCCAATTACTGACTTATGCCTCTGCGGCCCGCAGAGGCCTCTGCGAGCCGTAGAATATCACTTTAATACTTTTACTACTTTTACCTTCGTTTTGTATGTGTGTGTTTTTTTTTTTTTTTTTTTTTTTTTGAGAACAGCCAACAAAATTTTTAATAAAATAACGCTAACAAGATGACACTTTTAGTTTTTAGTTTTTTTAGGTGTAAGCGATTAAGCGTATATAATCGTCTCGTTAAGCGTGTAAGTGGTTTTTTGTTTTGTTTCCGTTGTCGTCTCGATAAGCATGTAAACGCATATTATCGTCTCGATAAGCGTGTAAGCAGTTTTTTTGTTCCCGGTGTTGTCTCGATAAGCGTGTAAGTGTATAACAAACATTTATATAAATAGACAGACAAATATAATCAAGCATTTCAAAACATAATGTACCCAAAATATGATAATATTATGTAAACAAGTGCACTAGCCAAATACATCAAATCAAAATAACACTACAGGGGGGCGACTGTTGCTGCGTGGTGTCAACAGGCGGCGGCTGCAGCGATGACGACCCGGGCTCCTGGGAGGACGTCCCAGCATGGGTGCCTGCACCAAGATGTGATAATGATCTCAAACCGGCAGTCGCACGCCTCTCCTCCTCACTCGCAAGTAGCAGACTGAGAGTCTGACTCACTGCCGCCTGCTGTTGATCCACTGCCGCCCGCCACTGGTCCATCTGCTGCCGCCACTGACGCGACGCCACGGCCTCCTCCTCTATCACTTGTAGCTGCTCTACGACGCTAGAATTCAACTTCACTGACCGAAAAAACGGGTGGCGGATACTGCTGGGCCTGAGGGTCGGGCACGGGCCTCGGGATCTCCACCTCTACACCGCCTTCCACCTCCGGCTCTGCCACGTCCACCATATCAACCTCCACATGCCCCTCCTGAAGACCATGATGTACCAAAGGCTCTGGCACATACTACCTACATATATACATACAATCATACATACATGCATACATGCATACACACATACAAACATACATACATACATGCATACACATATACATACGGGGCAACATATATACATGTGTAAATTATAAACAGGTGTAAATAAAAAACACACCTGAGTTGTTTCAAACGAAATATCCGGGTACGGTTCCACGCTACAGTCACCCGCCTCGTGTGCGTATCGTGGAGCGCTTGGAGGCACGTAACATGACTCCGGTTCTTCTACATACTCCTCGTTTAAATTGGGCAGCTGTGGCTGTTCATTTAAATCCGGCAACGCTGCTTTCCCAGATATAACCTCTGGCTCACCACGCTCACTATCGCTTTCCGGGACGTAACATACGTCAAACCATTCACCCGAAGACATTGTGTTATGAACTGGTTGGTCGGATGGTATTTTCGCCAAAGAAATTTCGGAACCATCGGAGAAATTTTTTTTGAAATTTTGATGTTTGGACTAAAAATCGTGCATGGTTGATGGTTTAAAGTGCCGATAGAAAACTTTGCGGCTCACAGAGGTCTCTACGGGCTGCAGAGGTATTTAATTGTTCTCAACAACCAGATCTCTGTGGCCCGCAGAGGTCTCTGCGGCTCGCAGAGGGATTATTTGACCAGAATTGTCAGTCTGATACTCGGATACCTCGTACTTTCTAACCCTATATGACCTCTGCGGCTCGCAGAGACCTCTGCGGGCCATAGAGCTGTAACATTTGTACTTTTCGTATTTTCTGTTCTAGTCCTTGTATTCTTGTATCTTGTCATTTTTACACCCTTGTAATCCCGAGCTTATGATCAATGGAAAAGTATTTTATCAATTCCATTTAATCTTAACCTATAAATTCTATGCGACGCAAACTTTATGTAACGTCGCGTGATTCTTAATTTTCTTGTATTGTGAATGCTATATTTAAACAAATTCCAAGCTTGCCGTTACTCGCTTCTTTTATGTTACTCATACCGATTCATGACGAGTCGCCATTATATTTTTTTACCCTATTCAATTTAGGCGTTATAACAAGAAACTTATTTCGTTAAGATCTTAATATATATTTATTATTAATAAAACATATATATATATATACATATAATAATAATACAAAAAAAATAACATGAAATGTATGTAAAGTGCCGTCCATTTTTTAGTCACTTATTTATTTATTTATTTTTTTTCATTTTTTTAAGATATAATTACCACTTAATTAACTTCCAACCACCCTAATTAATTCATTAAATACCCAACTCCTTCACCCCAACTATAAATACACCACTCCCTACCCATTCTAACACTTGCTCAATCCTAAATCCTCTCTAAATCTCCAAATCTCTCAAGAATTCTCTCAAGAATAAGTGAGAAACTCACTTCACTTTCAACCTCTCTTCTACTTTCTTCACTCTCCTCTTCTTCAAACCCTTTGAGGAAACCTCTAGGACCTCTCTCCTATTTGCCATGGCAAATAAACATGAGTAGGGCACCAATTTGAGGCCTCAAATGTGGTCATCTTCTATTATCTTTTATGCACTAGATTGTTAATAATACCAACTAAGTTCACCAACAACTCAATGATGGAGGGACTTGTGTTATGGTTCATGGTTGACAAAAGGAAGGCCAAGGCTCATCCAAACTAAGTCACCATACCCTACTTCCTAAGTTATATTATATAAATACTAAATTATATAAACTCTACTAATTTAATAACTCGGAAAGGTTTGTGGATACATCCCTACCTTACCAATGCTTGACTCTCATAACCATCCGAATCACCTCTATGGTGGTTTGTGTTTTGGTTCGCCTAAAAGGCTTGCTTGACTCTTATGACCATCCGAATCACCTTCATGGTGGTTTGTGTTTTGGTTCGCCTAAAAGGCTTGCTTGACTCTCTTGAATCTATAACCTGAACTCGAATCTAAGACCCTTTATTTATTTTTTATTCTAGTTAACCAAGGCTAAGGAACTAATCCCCCAAGACTTATTCTTTTGGAACCTTGCTAAAACGCACCCAAAGGTGAGTTCATACTTGTCCCCTTTTTACTCTTTATCACTTTTGGGGTGTAAACATCTATCATATGCAAAACACACTAATGCTTTCATAAACACACATGCTCAATCTATTAAACATACTTATATGCTACTTGCCATGCTTATGATTCTTAGATACTTAGACATAAATCATTAACTATTATTAGCCCACTTAACATGTATAGCGCTATAGGACTAGCACACCGCCCCCTTTATGGGTCATTGTTAAGATTTAAACGGCCTAACATGAATATGTTAGGTATACGCTGTGGTACTCGCGGGTTTGAGTTATGTCTTTTGTATGATAGGTATGTGCAATGCTATAGTATGAGATTTGAGTAAACCATTCTAAAATACTATGTATGTAAACTAAAACTAGTATGCTCACCAATGCTTTATGTGTTGACGGATATTTTATACATGTTGCAGGAAATGTTTGATGCAGGATATTCAATAAATCTACTTAGGATTGGACTAGAAACTCACACTAGTTTAAGTTCTATATTTTGATGTTGTATTTCTCTTTTCATGAAAACAATTTGTATTCTGTTATCTTTTAGACGATAATTAGGCTATGAATGAAATTTTATCTTTAAATCATATTGTCACGAATTCTAGTGTCATGAAGTCTTTGAACAATCTACCACAAGTCTCGCCCCGATGTATTCCGCCATCGGTTGGGGTGTGACAGATTGGTATCAGAGCCATGACTATAGGGAATTAGGAAAATTGCCATGTTTTGACCTAGACTATAGTTAAGAACCTTTTTGACCATTTCTTTTTTATCATGCTTAAAATACTTGTTCTCCTTATGTTGCTTCTACTCTATCCTCTTGTCTTCAAAAATTTACCTTCCTATTTGTGGATTATTCTACACTCGAAGACACTCGTATACCACAAACGAAAGAAAATCACCAAAATAGGCGTGAAACCCTCACTTTGGTGATAACTTTCAATCCGCGTAAATCCTTTGTGTTTTTGAAACTACGCCAAGATAGGAGTGATATCCTCACCTTGGTGGAAACTTCACAATTCTCGTTCTAGTGGACACTTACCAATCGAAGGTTAGAATTAATTCTCTTACCACATTGGACAAAGTGTACAAACCACACTCAAAGAAACGACCTCGCTAAGATAGGAGTGAAATCCGCAACTTAGCGACTAGTTTCAATCCTTGATATATATTTTTTTAAATCTCGCCAAAGTCTCAAATTTACTAATGACAAGAAACATGTAGTAACTGGAAGGGTGAATACCGTTAATCGCAAGTCGGCGAGAGTATTTCCACCTATTAGGCCAAAGCATGTTTTCAAACTCAAAGGTAAATTCGAACCACTTTGGTTAGTCTTAGTTCTGTTCCGGAACACTCCAATGGCTTGCTTAAAACAAGCCCCTCATTTTATGTCAATATTATTTTCAATGATGTTTTCATGCTATGTTTTCACTACATATATTCGATTTAATTTTTTTTTCACTACTCGCAAAGGCTCTCAAGACTCGCATCTCTAGTACTCTAGCAATCTCCAAACAATACTAATAATTGCAAACCAACACTAATCAAAGCTCCTTTATATTGTCTAAATGCACTATACTTGCTTATACTTATGTGTTATGCTTTGTAAAACAATGTGAAACTACATGCTACTTGAACTACTTGACACTATGTGCTTGTTATGCTTAATTTATTTCTAAAAAAAAAAGACAAAATACAAACTTTACAAATAAACCATTGTAACAACCCGACCAGGAGGGGCTGAACGTTACGACAGTTTGGTAACAGACTTGCACAACGGAAGCAACGATAGACTAATATTTATTATTCATACAACCTTTGGTCGCAAAAATAATATAAGTACAATAATAAAATATAACTAAAGTCTAATGCAGGGACGAGACGCGGCGGTCGTCGAAGCAGTTGAGGAGTGTAATCCACTAGTCGATCCGATCTCTATCCGTACATGTCTCTAGATGCTCTAAACTGCAACGCTTAAAGCCTGAACCTTCTAACATGATAATCTCTAATCCACACAAGCAAGCATACACCTCTTCTTCTCGATCATCCAAATGCAGTACCTGAACACATGCTTAAAAGAGTTTGGGTCAGCAATTACGCTAGTGAGTCCGTATAAGTAGTAAGTGGATCCAAAACAAGTTTATCAGTTCATAAACAAGTTTACATAGTTTAACACAAAGTTCAACACACGTGATGTACAAGCGACCCCTCAACCCTAACACTAGATCTATCTACTGCCATTATAGATCTACAAGGCATAATATATGCCGCAACGGTCCGCAGGCCTCAGTGGAGGGTTTCCCAGGCCCAACTTCCCGAGTCCACTGTGCGTGGGGGATTCCCCAAGTAGTACTACCCATATATTAAGCGACTCACCTCTGAGTTAATGAGTGTCAGTATAATCCGGCAGCTAGTATCTTGTCACATCACAAAAGTTTAGATACACAAGCATATGTTCACCCCAAAAAACAGTAAAATAGAAAAAGGGGAATGGTACACGGAACTCACCTTAGCAGCGTATCACATCTTGTCACACCGTCACATAGTTTCCCAAGTCAGGAGCCCATCTATTCTTGGCACACAAGGTCCTATGATAATCACGAATATTAATGGTGTAATCGAACATCGCGGTTACACGTGTGGATGAGCTAGGGCGATTGGTTGTTATTGTTGAACTTATTCTAACTTCGGTTATTTGCTAGTTGTCCAAAAGTCCACGGAAATAGATTTGTCCCAAGTCAAAATATCTCATATTCTTCTTATCACACTAAGGTCCCATTCAATAATACGATTGTTCTAATATTAAGTTATTCATTATACTTATTCACATGGTTGGTTTTTATAATAATACGATTGTTCTAATATTAAGTCATTCATTATACTTATTCACATGGTTGGTTTTTATATGTTCCGAAGTTATCACAGTCCAATAATCATGAATATACATATGTGGTCCTTATTATCCAAATACAACCAAGTTTCTATACTACAATCACCCAACCTAATATATCTTTCATGAGTTTCTTATAAGCCACTATATAGTTAGTTTATATATATACATATATAAGTTCTTTAGTTTGGTTTTATACGGTCGACTTGAGTCCAATGTATTTGTTGCTACAACAAGGAAAATGACCGGGATTAGGTTGCGAGATGTTTAGGTTAAAGGGTTAGTGGTATATTAGGTTTAAGTTATGGTTTAGGGATCCTCTGGCTCCTGGAATGGACCTGCACAAGGTAACAGACACCGTTAGCCTTAACGCAAGAGGGGGTCTCCTGCGTTTGGACTCCGGCGTGAGAATAAGTATGTATTCTTTTGGAGTTAATAATGTAGAAAGTATGAGAGTAAGGGAAGAAGTGAGAAGTGTGTGTAGAATGCAAACCCAAGGGTCTCCTTATATAGGCAACAGAAATCTGCCCAGGAGCTCCCTTAGGGTAGCATCCTTACTATACCTGGCCATGGTTGACTCTCTTTCAGCTGCCTGCAGTGAGACTTTACCCTTTTGGTGCATATTCAGCTTTTTCTATTTCCTAGGTGGGCATGGAGCTGTGTGATGTTTTGTTTTATGCCAATAGTCAAAAGCTGAAGCACCTTTTTATATTTCCAACATTTTCTACTGTTCACTTTCTGTTGCACAGCTACCGTATGGCAGCCGTGCTGCCTTATGTTAGCGTTTCAGCTCCAGGAAGCTCTACAAACCTTAATATCTTTTTTACTTTGCTTTATTTTCTTGACAAGGGTTTTAGACGTGGTCGTTTTAGGACCCACGTCATCAGCCCCCCAGTCATAAGCATTTGTAAAGAAGTTATAAGTGCTTGTGACTTGTAAATTGTGTCGTTCCTCGGTAGCAGCGTTGGTGAAACGGACCTGAGTGCCGAGGAGTTTAACGGATCCCAAGCTCCCTTATGGGAGCTGTAAAAATTGTGTCATGTCCTTGCTAATATTTTATTCTAACTCTTGTCCCTTCATTTAATTTTGTAATTAAATACTGCTTGCCATCATTACTTTTTTTTGGGGGCAGACCAATGTCCCATCAGCTGCTGCTTCGGCTGCTGATTTGATGGGCCATGCAGGCTGACGTCATCCTATGGGGTAGATGGATGATTTTTGCCTTGGTAACCGTTTGTAGGTTATTTATTTTCAAATTTTTTGGACTTTAAAAGGGGGAAAACCCCTTAATCCCTCATTTCATTCCCTTTTTGGTAAAACCACCTTCTCTTTCCCACGATCTCCACTCTCGCCGGCGTCCTTATTTCTCCTATAAAACCGGTAAGTGCCTCCTTTCCTTGTGCACTCTTGTTTTTGGTCGTTATGGCTAAAAGTGATCTTCTTTCTCAATTTACCCGTTTATCTAAGTCTGATGCTGAACAGTTTTGTTCGGAAATTGGTGTACCGTTGTCTTTTGAACCCTCCGTTCCGAAGGGTAAGACTCCGGTGACCTCTGTTCCTTCCGGTAAACTAGCCGTGTATACTCGTCAGTTTGATCAGGGTAATCTTCGATACCCTTTTTCTAGGTTTTTCTTAAATGTTTTGGAGTATCACCAACTGGGTCTTGATCAATTGTGTCCGTCCGGTGTAGCCCGTATCATCCATTTTGAAGTAGTGTGTCGTTGTCCTGGCCATGAGCCTTCTTTGCCCATGTACCGTTGGTTTTTTAGGTTAGCCAAAAATGGGAATTGGTTTACCATTGAGAAGACTCAATGTGAACCAGCCCTAATTTCCAGTGTCATTGGCCTTGTGTCTACTTGGAAGGATAAATTTTTCTTCCTGAACTCTGATTTCCTTCCATTCACTGCTCCAAGGAGGTCTCCTGATACTCCTCTTAATGAAAAATAGCCTGAATCTGACACCCTTGATCAGGAGTTGTTGGAGAAGCTTCGAACCTGCCCTACCCGTCTCCGTACTTTTCCTGAAGATTTTCTGGTTATGATGGGTCTTAGTGTTAACTGGGATGATCCGGAGACAGAACCCGTGATTTATCACGGTGGGGAGGGTATGTGTTGTTGAGGTTTATTTTCTTTTTGTCCCCTTTTTTGTTCCTCTGTTATGTCTAATTCTTTGTTTTCCTTTTTTGCAGAAATGAGTACTCTTGACTTCCTTGCCTTGGATGATATTGCCGATGTTAAGTTCAAGGTTCGGGCCTCTGCTGAGGGGAAGAATGTGGTGGTTAGGACCGAACGTGTCCGTTTCCAGGGGGAATATACCAGCATTACCTCTTCTCCGTCTGCTGTTGCGGAGCCATCAGTGAAGAGGTCCATCAGTCTTCGTCGCTCCAGCAAGCGACTTCAAGGTGTTTCCACTGGGCCAGGGAACGTTCCTGCCATCCCTCTTGTTATTGAGGAGGATGAAGATTCATCACTGATTGCATCTACTATGGGAGGTATGCCTGCCACCGGGAAGGGTAAGTTAACTTTGTCTTCTCCTAAAAAGGATGATGTTGTGTTTAAAAAACCTAAGGATGTGATAGTCAAGAGTGGGGACCAGAAGTTGTTGCTGTCGGGAGCCGAAGGAGGGGAGAGTTCAAGGTCGGTTGTGGGTGCTAGTGCTGATGCTCCTGTCCCACAGGGCCAAAATGAAGAGGTGTATGTTCCAAAGTGGGACATCAAAAGTTCTGACCTGTTGAAGAGGCCCTCTGTTTGCAGAGATTTGATTGACCACTGTGTTCCTGATGCCGAAAGGGCTATGCACCGGGAGTGGACGGACAAGGACTTGATGAAGAAGATGTATTTCCATTTTGGGCAGTTCCTATCATTGTTTCCTGATGGTATGGCTAGGTGGGGTAGTTTGTTGGTTCGGAGTGAGCAAGTGGAGGGAGCCTATGCGAAGCATGAGGGGGAGTTGCAAAAGGTGAAGGAGGAGTTGGCTAAGTATGTTGCTCGGGAGAAGGATTTGGTTCATGAGTTGGCGGTGGCCAGGACTCAGCTTGGTTTGGAGAAAGAGAAGTTTGATAAGATGTTTCGGGGTCTGAATGATGAGAAGGTGAAGGTAGCTGAAGAAAGGGAGGGTCTTGCTAAGGCCAGGGAGGCTGTTAGGCAAGAACTGGCTGGTGTGGAGAAGGTTGGTGTGGAGTTGAGGGCTCAGGTGGATCGTCTAACCGAGGAGAGGGATTGGCTGGTTTCTAGGGGAGTTCCCCGTTTTGTGACTAACTTGCTTCATTCCCAGGAGTTTAATGCTCCATTGGCTGACATTTATGCCAAAGCTATCGCTTTCGGACGTCATAGGGGGATACAAGCTGGTTTTAAAGCAGCCGCTGAGGGTCAGAAGATCGAGGAGCTTCCTGCCTTTAAGCCTTCTTCGGGTGATGAATTTGTGAGTGCAGTGAAGGCGATGGAGGTCTCCACCTATCCTTACATTGCAAACATTGCCAAGGCTTCCCATCAGCCTATCTCCTCCCTGCAAGGACTGGAGCCTGAAGGTTTGAAGAAGGAGGTTGCCGACGAAGTCTTTAATGCCTATGTGTCTAAGAGGCCCCTTCGGATCATGTTGGAGGGTGCTGATGGTGGGGAGGGTAGCTCGAAGCGTTTAAAACCTGCTGGTACGTCTGATGTTTCTTGTTTGGAGCAGGTATTTGAAAACCCCTCCCCTATTCAAGCTTTGAAGATTGACCCCGTCCCTCCTGCTGGTGAGGATGATCCGTTTGCAGGCCTTGACACTGAGGACCTTTATGAAGATGTCGGGAACCGAGTTCTGTCCTTCACTGGTGAAGATGATGCTGCGGACGAGACCGAAGACTCTATTACTCCGTGACTTCATCATGTTTTAATCTTTCTATGTTATGTTCTAGGAAGCTGACGTAGTGAAAAACTCTTTTATGTTTTGGGCCTACGGGCTTTTTATGTGAATGGAAGTGCTCCCCCTTTAGGGGTGATGCTTTTAGTATTTAATTCCTGGTTGTGTTGAATATTTGTGCTTGTCGTTTATAGTGTTTGCAATGTCTTTAACCTTTTGCCATGAGGTGGATGCTGGAGTCACCCATCCCAGGCTACTGAGCCAAAGAACCGATGCAATGCTTATCCTATCGGCTTTTTTTCAACCTTCCTTCAAGGTTATAAAATGTTCGTTTTAATCCCAGGTTTTTTAAGTTGAAGAACCGGGGCAATGTTTAGCCTAGCGGTTTACTTGTAACCTGTTATGAACATGTTCGAGCTGTCTTGGTGTGAGGAGCTCACCCTCTTACATGGGTTTAGGTATTCCTACTAAAGGACTTGTCCCATGGAGTTGTGGATTGTATTAGGAACTCACCCTGTATACAGGGAGGTTATTACCCTCATTACCTGTTGAGCAGTTGTGGCCTAGGAGCTCATCCCCGTTTCATGGGTAGGTATAGCGCCGGATCCCATGGAGCCTGGTTAGGAGGGGCTCACCCTTTGATAAGATAAGTGACAAGTGAACTATGATTTTTAAAAGAAAGTTCATTCATTCATTAGCTGTTTCATGTGGGTTACATCGTAGCATTACAACCATTTAAACATAGAATCGTTTCAAATGCTTATCACTCCAGTGCCTCGGGACCATGTTGCCGTTTGGGTCAGCTAGCTTGTAGGATCCTCCTTTGTGGGCTTCCTTGACGACGTAGGGACCCTCCCATCGGGGACCTAGCTTCCCTACGCTCTGCTGTCTGCTGGCCTCATTACACCTTAACACGAGGTCCCCTGGTTTGAAGACTTCCTTTCTAACCCTTGTATTGTAGTAGGCTTCGAGCTTTTTCTTGTATCTAGCTTCTCTGATGGAGGCTTGATCTCTTGACTCCTCCAGGAGGTCCAGGTTGAGTAAGACCTCCTTTTCGTTGTACTGTGCACCTCGCCTTGTGCTCCTTCCTGAGCTTACCCCAATTTCAGCTGGTATGACGGCCTCGCTTCCAAAGACTAGGCTGTAAGGTGTTTTCTGGTGACTTGTCTTCTCCAAGGTTCGGATAGCCCAGAGAACACTTGGGAGCTCGTCCACCCATTTCTTGCCGTACCTCCCCAGCCTTGCTTTTATGCCTTCCACAATGCTCCTGTTCATACGTTCAACTTGTCCGTTGTACTGGGGGTAAGCTACTGAGCTGAAAACCTGTTTGATGCCCAGCTCGACGCACCAGCTGCTGAACGGCTTGTTGGCAAACTGCTTCCCGTTGTCGGTACGATCTCTCCTGGTAGGCCATATCTGCAGATTATCTGCTCCCATACGAAATTCATCACATGTTTCCCCGAGATGGTGGCTAGTGGTTTAACTTCCGGCCACTTAGTGAAATAATCAACTGCTACTAAGAGGAACTTTAGTCTTCCAGGAGCCAGTGGGAAGGCTCCCACTATGTCCATCCCCCACTTGTAGAAGGGCCAGGCAGAAATGATGGGCACAAGATCATGTTTTGGGCTGGTCTTCACCGGCGTTTGCAGTTGACAGGCTTCACATCTTCTGATTGTCTCGAAGGCATCCTTATGCATGGTTGGCCAATAATATCCGAGGTTCATGAGCTTAGATACCACGGAGCGAGGCCCGGCATGCATTCCACATATCCCTTCGTGTACCTCCCTGATGAGGTAATCACTCTGATTGGGCCCAACACACCTGAGCAGGGGTGCCAAGTATCCTTTCTTGTAAAGCTTGCCCTCCTCGATCGTGTATTGCCTTGACTTGATGACCAGCCGTTTTGCTTCTTGTTCGTTATCTGGCAGCTTTCCTTCTTGAAGGTAGGACACTATTGGGGTCATCCATGTGGATTCCGTTTCGGTGACTATATCTTGGACTTCTTCGTCGTTGATGGAGGGTTCTTTAAGTACTTCGACCAGAACTTTCTTCGTTAAGTGAGCAAACGTTAGGGAGGCCAGCTTGCTTAGGGCATCTGCCTGCTTGTTCTTAGTTCTCGATACTTGCTCTAGTGTAAAGGTCTTGAACTGTTGAATCAGTTCTTTGACCTTATCCTTGTACTTGATCATCGAAGGTTCTTTAGCGGTGTACCCCCCATTCACTTGTTTGACTACCAGGTTCGAGTCAACAAATACCGTTAGTTCTTGAACGTTCATGCTTCTTGCCAATCTCAAGCCGGCCAGCAGGGCTTCATATTCAGCAACATTATTGGTGCAGGGGAAGTCCAGACGGAGGGCATAAGTGTATTCAATTCCGTGAGGGTCTTTAATGACGAGACCAGCCCCGAAACCCTCTACACTTGAGGCTCCATCAGTGAAAAGGCACCACTTCCCCTGGAGGTTAGGCTGCTCTTCCTCAACCTCATTCATCTCCTCTTCTGTCTGCAGGATGGGTAGCTCGGTTAAAAAATCGGCGAATACCTGCCCTTTGTAAGCCCTTCTTGGCACATACTCTATCTTGTGTTCCCCAAGGCCGACAGCCCATTTTGCCATCCTCCCCGAATCTTCCGGCTTTTCGAGGATGGATCGTAGGGGTTGATCAGTGATCACCTTCATTGGGTGAGCTTGGAAATACCGCCTCAGCCTTTTGGCGGTGTGCACTAGTGCCAACACAAGCTTCTCCATGGGAGCATAATTGATTTCAGCGTCTTTGAGGGCTCGGTTGACAAAGTAAACAGGTATCTGCTCTTTTCCCCTATCAACAAGGAGGACTGAGCTTACTGCTTCAGATCCTGCAGACAAATAAACTGTTATGACTTCCCCCTTTTTAGGAGCTGCCATTTCAGGCAGGGAAGCTATGTGTTTCTTGAGCTCCAGGAAGGCAGCCTCTGCCTCCTTGGTCCAACGGAAATCCTTCTTGTCAATACAATTTTTGAGCGTTTTAAAGAAAGGTAAGGATTTTTCCGCGGACTTAGGTAGGAAACGTTTTAAGGCAGCAATCTTACCGTTGAGGCTCTGCACTTCCTTCTTCGTGGAGGGCGACTTCATTTCGAGGACAGCTTGGATCTTGCTTGGGTTTGCGTTGATGCTTTGCTTCCCAACTATGTGGCCAAGGAATTTTCCTTCCTCAAACCCAAAGGAGCATTTTACGGGATTAAGCTTCATGTTTATGGCCCTGAGGTTGTCGAATGTTTCTCGGATGTCTTCGATCATTGCCTTCCCAGACTCGCTTTTAATGACCAAGTCGTCTACATAGGCTTCCATATTTCTCCCAATCTGTTTTGAGAAGGCCTGATCCACCAGCCTTTGATAGGTTGCCCCTGCATTCTTCAAGCCAAAGGGCATCTTTCGGTAGCAAAAGATCCCCTTATCAGTGTGGAAGGCAGTCTTCTCTTCATCTTCCTGCTTCATTTGGATCTGGTGGTACCCCTTATAGGCGTCCAGGAAGCACTTGTATTGGAAACCGGTGAGAGAGTCTACTTTCCAATCGATTTCGGGCAGCGGGTAGCAGTCTTTGGGACAGGCTTTGTTTAGATCCTTGAAATCCACACACATCCTCCAGGAACCATCTTGTTTAGCTACCATGACTGGATTAGCCACCCACGAGTGGTACTGTACCTCCCTTAAAATCCCTGCTTCTACTAATTTTTCGACCTCTTGGCAGGCAGCCTGGCTCCGGGCAGGTGTGTCACACCCTCAAAATCCACTTGCGGAGTTTTACCGCGAGGCGCATGACAAACCAGGATCCAAACCAACGATCACAATAAACAAGTCTAAATGAATATAAATGCAATTTCAAAACATAGTTTAAAATCCCGTTTACAGCGGAAGCTTATTCAAAAACAGTATCTCAACAATGAAATAATAGTTCAACGTTCAAAAGACCATGCAACCCTAGTTAGACGCCGTGCAGACGCGTGCGCCCTAGTCCAGTCGTGCTACCTTAGCGACCTGAGAAAACATGCAAAAGTTTACGTCAGCACAAAAATGCTGGTGAGTTTACAGGTTTTGTATCCAAGTACCAAGTCCACCTGTCCATACTATAATAATCGAAAACCAGTATACGCTAGCTAGGCGTACGTTTTGTTACTACCACGATTGGAAAACCATTACTAACGCGAATACCAATAGTATGCCCGATGTAGTTCCTGTTGTTCCTGTTGTTCCTGTTTGAGACAATATGCACCCGCCGACCCTCCAAGTCGACGAGCGGGGTTGGTCACTCCCAATAGCGCTATTCACATTTCCCCGTTGTGCAAACCCGCACATTCATGGTTCCCCCCGGGACTTCCAAAGATCGTGTAGTACACAATAGAAACCCATAGTATGACAGTAGTTACCAAATAATCGTTTTAACACATGTTTTCTCCCCCGAAAGTATAAAACCAGTTTAAAAGAGGGGCCGTAAACTCACCTTAAGTTGCGTTACTCCTTAACCCGAGTAAACTCAGCTGCTATGCTAGTCCCGTAAAGCGGCGACCTAACATACGACAGTTACAAGTACTTAGACTAATAACCCTAGGTTAATTAGTCCCTAGATGTCCAGACCATAACCAAGTTCGTTTGAAAACACCGTGACTGTTTAACTGACCCAAAGTACAAGACTCGACATCCCATTGGTGACCCGAGACTCCCCGTGTTATGTTTACGCTCCAAAACATACAATAACGCAATTACACTTAACATACGTTAACGCACAGCAAGTTATAGCACATAATTCACGTATCACCGAATTACATCCAAATATATGTTACCAAGTTATTAGACATGTTACGGGGTTCCTAGCATGTTACTACATGTTAAATCGGGTCTCGGAATGCTAATTTACACTTACAGCAGCAGTACACGCGATTAGGAAAAGTCAACTAGCAATTAGGTTGGTCAACTAGCAATTAGAAACCCTACTCGCCTATACTATAGGCAATTAGGAGCTACTCACATGAACTTACTAGCAATTAGGGCTATTCACATGAACTTATAGGCAATTAGGGCTATTCACATGAACTTATAAGCAATTAGGGCTATTCACATGAACTTATAGGCAATTAGGGCTAATCACCTGATCTTTCACACGAGTAGGCCTCTACTCGCCTATGTTATAGGCGATTAGCACCCTACTCGCCTATAACATAGGCGATTAGGAATGTTACTCGCCTGTAACCTTGCTGTTCCGGTTTTTCGCGCGTTTAACGCTCCAAATCAGATCCAGAACGTGTGTAACCACCCAATATCATCCCAAACACTATCCTAAACATGTTTAACCCAAAATCCTTCGTTTAACCTCGTATAATCAGTCCTGCATGCAACCAAGTAATCCAAACACCATTCACATAGCATGCAACATCATACTAACACGCGTAATCATAACCCTAATATCCAATTACTGAGATTCCTATCATCATAATATCAATATCAATACTGATCTATCATAATAACATATCAAATCATCATCATGAATCATAAAAACCCTAGCTTTCTAATCATACACACTCATAATGCATGCATATTAGTTATAATCCGATTAACAACCCTTATTGACGATTTTCAGAAAGCTTTTTCGTTTAAGAACAGGTCTGGACCATTAGGGATTGATTAAAAACGTTTATAAAGAGTTATGGATGAAAATCAAACCTTAGGATTATGAAAATATGATGATTCAAGCTTGAAACCTTGAGTTTTGATCAAAAATCGCCTTCCAGAGGTTGTTTATGTGTTGGGGCGGGTTATGGGACGACTAGGGTTGGTATAATGAAGTTTAGGAGGTTAAGTATGGTATTTATAGTCGTTTTTAGTCGTCCAGCCCGTTACTAGCGAGTATGCAGCAGTTTCAGGCGATTAGGAATCCTAATCGCCTGATTGTTCAGGCAATTGGGCCTATTCGCCCCTTCCTATACACGAGTAGGGCCCTACTCGCCCTTAGGGTTCCCTACTCGCCTCCCCTATAGGTGATTAGGCCTCCTACTCGCCTATAGGGGTTGGTTTTGTGCGTTTTGCGCGTTAAACCCCGTTTTAACATATGTTAATGCATATTCACGTACCGACAAGTCACATAATGATTGTAAACACATAACACAAGTAAATACACATATTTACACTCGTTCACCAATTCCCGGGACTCGAGACTCGTACGTTCCGTATGCCCTGACGATCCTACAAATCGTCACCGTTTGTACACTTGGTTAAGGACCGACATCTAACGAACCTCTAGACCAACATCCAATGATCTTCTAGACTAACCAATAGTTCCCGAACCATAACCCGACTTAACTAACCCAGTTAAGTACAATATACGCGTGACTCGCTAAGGTAGACTTTCATCTAAACAACGCTGTTAACCAGAATTTGCCGGGTGTCACATCATCCCCACGTTAAAAGAATTTTCGTCCCGAAAATTGCACAAGTACCAAAAGAACAAAAGAAATAACGAAGGGAACAAACAAAAGATAGAAACCAAGAGAGAGATTTACCCGAGTTGTCACATCATCCCCACGTTAAAAGGAATCTCGACCCGAGATTCATTCAGCTGCAGAAGAGACATGTCTCGACTCGAACGCTTCCTTAGGAAAAAGATGAGGATACTTAGACTTCATCTGATCCTCCCGTTCCCATGTATATTCCGGTCCCCGGTCCGAGTTCCACCGAACCTTAACGATACGAATCTTGCTGTGACGCAGGCTACGAATCTTGTAATCAAGGATCTCCACAGGTTCTTCCACAATCCGAAGACGATCATCAACCTTGATCTCTTCTAGTGGAACGATGAGAGACTCGTCAGCCAGACACTTCTTCAAGTTTGACACGTGAAAGACGTTATGTACGTTACCGAGCTCCGTCGGTAAATCAAGACGATATGCCACCGGCCCAATCCGTTCCAGGATCGTAAATGGGCCGACATACCGCGGATTGAGTTTGCCACGCTTCCCAAAGCGTATGACGCCCTTCCACGGCGAGACTTTTAGAAGTACCTTGTCATTGACTTGGAATTCCAGTGGTTTGCGACGCTGATCAGCATAACTCTTTTGCCGGTCCCGTGCCGCCGCCAACCGATTTCGAATCTGTACGATCTTTTCCGAAGTTTCGTACACTAGTTCAGGCCCAGTGAGTTGACTCTCACCCACTTCAGCCCAACAAAGAGGAGAACGGCATTTCCGTCCGTACAGTGCTTCGAACGGAGCAGCCTTGATGCTCGTGTGATAACTGTTATTATACGAGAATTCTACTAACGGTAGATGAGCTTCCCAGCCCTTGCCAAAATCGATCACACATGCTCGCAGCATGTCTTCTAAAGTTTGAATCGTGCGCTCACTCTGACCGTCAGTCTGTGGGTGATAAGCTGTACTCATGTCTAGTTGGGTACCCAAAGCCTTGTGCAAGGACTTCCAGAAGTGCGAAGTAAAATGGGAGTCACGATCCGAGATAATAGAAACTGGTACCCCGTGCTTAGAAACAACTTCCTTCAAGTAAAGACGAGCCAAACGATCCATGGTGTCGGTCTCCTTAATAGCAAGAAAATGGGCTGATTTCGTCAACCGATCGACAATCACCCATATCTTGTCGTTCCCGCTTGGTGATTTAGGAAGTTGTGTGACAAAATCCATAGTAATCCGTTCCCATTTCCATTCCGGAATTTCAGGTTGTTGTAGGAGACCCGACGGTTTCTGGTATTCCACCTTGACCTTAGCACAGGTCAAGCATTTGCTCACGTATGAGGCTATGTCCGACCTCATGTTTGGCCACCAGTAAAGCACCTTCAGATCTTGGTACATCTTATCCGAACCAGGATGAATAGAATACCGGGACTTATGAGCCTCATCAAGGACAAGCTCCCGTAGTCCCCCGAACAAAGGAACCCATATACGTTCTGCGAAATAGTGCAGGCCATCAGACCTTCGCTCTAGGTGCTTGTCAGCACCGTGCATAGTTTCAGCTTTAAGGTTTTCCTCCTTCAAAGCTTCCAATTGGGCAGAACGGAGTTGATCAGGTAACGACGAATGGATGGTGAGCTGCAACGCCCGAACACGACGAGGTTTAGTTGATTCCTTCCTGCTCAAGGCGTCTGCTACAACATTCGCCTTGCCAGGATGGTACTTAATAGCACAATCATAGTCGTTCAAAAGTTCGATCCAACGACGCTGCCGTATGTTCAAATGTTGTTGGTCGAAAATGTGTTGGAGACTCTTGTGATCGGTGTAGATGGTGCATTTGGTACCGTACAAGTAATGTCTCCAAATTTTCAACGCGAATACCACGGCACCCAACTCCAAGTCGTGGGTTGTGTAGTTCTTCTCGTGCACTTTGAGTTGACGAGAAGCATACGCAATCACTTTCTCGCGTTGCATCAACACGCAACCGAGTCCATGAATGGAAGCATCACAGTAAACAACAAAATCATCAGGACCCTCAGGTAAAGACAAAATAGGAGCAGAACACAGTTTAGACTTCAATTCTTCAAACGCTGACTCTTGTGGTTCACCCCAGTCGAACTTCCTATCCTTCTGAGTGAGAATGGTGAGGGGTTGAGCAATCTTCGAGAACCCCTGAATGAAACGACGATAATAGCCCGCAAGGCCTAGGAATTGCCGCACCTCAGTTGGCGTCTTTGGTGCTTCCCAGTCCTTGATCGCTTCGATTTTAGCGGGATCGACATGAATCCCTAGTTCATTAACCACATGTCCTAGGAATTGAACTTCGCGTAACCAAAAGTCACACTTTGAGAACTTGGCGTAAAGTTGTTCCCGTCGCAAGAGTTCCAAAACTAACCGCAGATGTTCCCCGTGTTCGGTCTCGTTCTTGGAGTAGATCAGAATGTCATCAATAAATACAATGACGAATTTATCCAGATATGGTTTACAGACGCGGTTCATCAAGTCCATGAAAACCGCCGGTGCGTTCGTGAGACCGAAAGGCATGACCAAGAATTCGAAATGGCCATAACGTGTTCGAAAAGCAGTCTTTGCAACGTCAGCCTCCCTGACGCGCAGCTGGTGATAACCGGACCTCAAGTCGATCTTGGAATAATAACTAGAACCCTGAAGCTGGTCGAATAGATCATCAATACGTGGAAGAGGATAACGGTTCTTGACGGTCAATTTGTTCAGCTCTCTGTAGTCCACACACAATCGGAAACTCCCATCCTTCTTCTTAACAAATAAAATCGGGGCTCCCCAAGGGGAAGAACTTGGCCGGATGAAACCCTTGTCCAAGAGTTCCTGTAACTGACTAGACAATTCCTGCATCTCGGGAGGTGCAAGACGGTAGGGGGCCCGAGCAATAGGAGCAGCCCCTGGTACAAGATCAATACCGAACTCGACTTGACGATGAGGAGGAAGACCAGATAAATCATCGGGAAAAACATCAGGAAACTCGCGTATCACCGGAATGTCGTCGATCTTCTTCTCCTCAACAGAGGAAACAGATAAAAGCGCCAAAACAGCTGGATAACCCTTTCGAAGACACTTAAGGGCTTTCATGCTAGAGATGATGTTTAGCGGAACACCACCCTTGATACCGTACACGGAAAGGAATTCTCCATCAGGGAGAGGAATCCGAATAACCTTATCGTAACAGACAATCTCCGCGCGATACAAAGATAACCAATCCATTCCTACCACAACGTCAAAACTACCCAAAGGTACCGGCATAAGGTCGATGGGGAACGATAAACCCGACAACTCTAATTGACACTCCCGAAGGACACTAGTAGCTTCAATCGTTTTACCGTCAGCCAACTCAATAATATACTTGGTCTCTAATGGTACGGGTACTACATCTAGCAGTCGACTAACATCCATGGATACAAAACTCTTGTCGGCACCAGAATCAAATAACACGCTAACAGAACGATTATTGAGAAGAAACGTACCGGTGACTGTGTCAGGGTCCTGTCTAGCCTCAGCGGCTCCAATGACGAAGGCACGTGCATTTCTGCTGCCGCCCCCGTTGTTCCCATTCCCGTTGTTCCCACCCTGCTTCAGTTTTGGGCAATCCTTCTTGTAATGCCCAGTGTCACCACAGTTGTAGCATCCTTGTTTCCCTGTAGTCCCCTGAGTAGTCGGAGCTGAGCTGTTAGTCGGAGCCTGAGTCGATGGAAGTGTAGCCCGACAATCTTTAGCATAGTGGCCTGTTCGCTGGCAGCGGTGACAACGGTTACTGTCGCAGTTCCCTTGGTGATGGCGTCCACACTTGTTGCATTTGGGCAGTTTTCCCGCATAACCACCCTGCTTGTTACCCGAAGAAGATGAACCCCCATTATCAAACCTTTTACCCTGCTGTGCAGACCCAGATCCTTTCCCGTCATTTTCCCACTTGCGCTTGTTGTTCTCTGGAGCCTTAACAGTCGAACCTTTCGCAGGCAAAATCCCCTCATTCACTTTTAAGTTGGTCATCCTATGGGCCGATCGAACTACCTCTGCATACGTAGGATGATTTCCCGCAGCCACTAACCCTGCAATTCCCGGTACTAACCCCGAGACATAGTGTTCAATCTTACGATATTCTGGCACGTGCAAATCGGGACACAGCACTGCCAACTCATTCCGTCTCACAGTATACTTCTCGATTTCCGACCCAGTCATCTTGAGGTTCCACACCTCATGCTCCAGCTTCTGTACCTCTTCCCTCGGGCAATACTCACGCTTCAGCAACTACACAAAATTCTCCCATGGCATAGCATATGCCTCCCCAATACCCATGTTCTGGGTGATGCCATTCCACCAAGTCAATGCCACGTCCTGAAACAACGCAGCAGAATACTTTACCCGATCTTCTGGGAGACAGTTACACATCAGAAATACCGACTCCACTTTCTCCAACCACCTAAGCAAGCTAACCGCACCCTCAGTGCCAGAGAATTCCTGGGGGTGGGTCAACAGGACCACCTGAAATGAAACGTATGAGAAACCATGAATAACGTAAACAAGGTTCACCAATGAGGCAAAGAAAATGGATAAAACAACTTACCACCACCGTTGTGCCCTAACTGAAAGGCAGCTTGGAGCAAGTTGTTCAGATCAGCCTGTGATAGGTTAATACCTCCACCACGACCACCAGCACCACCGCGACCACCACCACGTCCACCATTGCGACCACCTCCACGTCCTCCACGTACTCCAGACATGATTCTGGCAGAAAGAACGAGAAAGTTTAGTTTCGTAGTTAAAGATAACCACTAATGTTCACAAGATCACAGCTAGATCCAATCCAGGACTATCCCTCCAAACCCAGAGTTCACCAGGACTTCCATGCATTTCGGTTTATGATTTTGTGTGCACCCAAAATGATAAACCGCTCTACATGGTCCTCCCAGTGTTCTCCTAGTTCAAAGTTCAAATCACCGAACATAGACTCTTAGCTACACACCGTAATACTACGGTAGTTTATGACAAGTGTTTCTATTGGAGTGCGAAAGGGAGATGTCCGAGCCTTGGACAAATCTCAAGAGCACACGAGTTACTCCAACAGACCACACTGCCTAGAAAACAAGTAACCCAACCTAAGATAGAACGGATGATGTAACGTAGAAAGACCAACGATTTAGAGACACCCCGACAAAACCATACGTATACCACTATAACGTTTAGTACCATGTGATCGTCTAGTGTGTGCGACTCGGCTATAGACTAGACTCTACATGCAGTCCTAGTTCACTATAACCATTGGCTCTGATACCAATCTGTCACACCCTCAAAATCCACTTGCGGAGTTTTACCGCGAGGCGCATGACAAACCAGGATCCAAACCAACGATCACAATAAACAAGTCTAAATGAATATAAATGCAATTTCAAAACATAGTTTAAAATCCCGTTTACAGCGGAAGCTTATTCAAAAACAGTATCTCAACAATGAAATAATAGTTCAACGTTCAAAAGACCATGCAACCCTAGTTAGACGCCGTGCAGACGCGTGCGCCCTAGTCCAGTCGTGCTACCTTAGCGACCTGAGAAAACATGCATAAGTTTACGTCAGCACAAAAATGCTGGTGAGTTTACAGGTTTTGTATCCAAGTACCAAGTCCACCTGTCCATACTATAATAATCGAAAACCAGTATACGCTAGCTAGGCGTACGTTTTGTTACTACCACGATTGGAAAACCATTACTAACGCGAATACCAATAGTATGCCCGATGTAGTTCCTGTTGTTCCTGTTGTTCCTGTTTGAGACAATATGCACCCGCCGACCCTCCAAGTCGACGAGCGGGGTTGGTCACTCCCAATAGCGCTATTCACATTTCCCCGTTGTGCAAACCCGCACATTCATGGTTCCCCCCGGGACTTCCAAAGATCGTGTAGTACACAATAGAAACCCATAGTATGACAGTAGTTACCAAATAATCGTTTTAACACATGTTTTCTCCCCCGAAAGTATAAAACCAGTTTAAAAGAGGGGCCGTAAACTCACCTTAAGTTGCGTTACTCCTTAACCCGAGTAAACTCAGCTGCTATGCTAGTCCCGTAAAGCGGCGACCTAACATACGACAGTTACAAGTACTTAGACTAATAACCCGTAGGTTAATTAGTCCCTAGATGTCCAGACCATAACCAAGTTCGTTTGAAAACACCGTGACTGTTTAACTGACCCAAAGTACAAGACTCGACATCCCATTGGTGACCCGAGACTCCCCGTGTTATGTTTACGCTCCAAAACATACAATAACGCAATTACACTTAACATACGTTAACGCACAGCAAGTTATAGCACATAATTCACGTATCACCGAATTACATCCAAATATATGTTACCAAGTTATTAGACATGTTACGGGGTTCCTAGCATGTTACTACATGTTAAATCGGGTCTCGGAATGCTAATTTACACTTACAGCAGCAGTACACGCGATTAGGAAAAGTCAACTAGCAATTAGGTTGGTCAACTAGCAATTAGAAACCCTACTCGCCTATACTATAGGCAATTAGGAGCTACTCACATGAACTTACTAGCAATTAGGGCTATTCACATGAACTTATAGGCAATTAGGGCTATTCACATGAACTTATAAGCAATTAGGGCTATTCACATGAACTTATAGGCAATTAGGGCTAATCACCTGATCTTTCACACGAGTAGGCCTCTACTCGCCTATGTTATAGGCGATTAGCACCCTACTCGCCTATAACATAGGCGATTAGGAATGTTACTCGCCTGTAACCTTGCTGTTCCGGTTTTTCGCGCGTTTAACGCTCCAAATCAGATCCAGAACGTGTGTAACCACCCAATATCATCCCAAACACTATCCTAAACATGTTTAACCCAAAATCCTTCGTTTAACCTCGTATAATCAGTCCTGCATGCAACCAAGTAATCCAAACACCATTCACATAGCATGCAACATCATACTAACACGCGTAATCATAACCCTAATATCCAATTACTGAGATTCCTATCATCATAATATCAATATCAATACTGATCTATCATAATAACATATCAAATCATCATCATGAATCATAAAAACCCTAGCTTTCTAATCATACACACTCATAATGCATGCATATTAGTTATAATCCGATTAACAACCCTTATTGACGATTTTCAGAAAGCTTTTTCGTTTAAGAACAGGTCTGGACCATTAGGGATTGATTAAAAACGTTTATAAAGAGTTATGGATGAAAATCAAACCTTAGGATTATGAAAATATGATGATTCAAGCTTGAAACCTTGAGTTTTGATCAAAAATCGCCTTCCAGAGGTTGTTTATGTGTTGGGGCGGGTTATGGGACGACTAGGGTTGGTATAATGAAGTTTAGGAGGTTAAGTATGGTATTTATAGTCGTTTTTAGTCGTCCAGCCCGTTACTAGCGAGTATGCAGCAGTTTCAGGCGATTAGGAATCCTAATCGCCTGATTGTTCAGGCAATTGGGCCTATTCGCCCCTTCCTATACATGAGTAGGGCCCTACTCGCCCTTAGGGTTCCCTACTCGCCTCCCCTATAGGTGATTAGGCCTCCTACTCGCCTATAGGGGTTGGTTTTGTGCGTTTTGCGCGTTAAACCCCGTTTTAACATATGTTAATGCATATTCACGTACCGACAAGTCACATAATGATTTTAAACACATAACACAAGTAAATACACATATTTACACTCGTTCACCAATTCCCGGGACTCGAGACTCGTACGTTCCGTATGCCCTGACGATCCTACAAATCGTCACCGTTTGTACACTTGGTTAAGGACCGACATCTAACGAACCTCTAGACCAACATCCAATGATCTTCTAGACTAACCAATAGTTCCCGAACCATAACCCGACTTAACTAACCCAGTTAAGTACAATATACGCGTGACTCGCTAAGGTAGACTTTCATCTAAACAACGCTGTTAACCAGAATTTGCCGGGTGTCACAAGGTGCCAGGCTCCTTTTCTTCTGGACGACAGGCTTGTAAGAGGGAGCTATGTTGAGGGAGTGTTCTGCCAGCCTTCTGGGAACCCCAGTCATGTCCCCGGGACACCAAGCAAATACGTCTCTGCTGTCCTGCAAAAGATTAATTAGTTCAAACATAACCTCATCAGGGAGCAGGTTGTTCACTTTCACAGCCTGCTCCGGATAGGCAGGGTTTATGCTAACGTCCCGGACGGGATCACTGGTTGGTGCTTTCATCTTTCTGGGAGCTTGCATTTCTTCCACGGAAGCTATTAGAAGAGCTTCCTCCGTCGGTTTCAGAGTTGCAATCCCATTGGGTGTTGGGAGCTTCATGAGACCATGTGTTGTCGAAACCACTGCTCCGAAGGTCGCAATGCCCATCCTCCCAATTAGGACGTTATAGCTGGAAGGGTACCTGATAACAGAGAAAGTCAACTCTTCTGTCCTTGACAGTGAAAAGATGACGATGTTACTTGAAAGGTACCTGATAACAGAGAAGGTCAGCTCCTCTGTCCTTGACAAGTCTCCGTCCCGGAAACAGACGCTAAGTGTGAGCTTCCCTAAGGGGTGTACCCGTTCCCCTGAGAAACCCACCAAGGAGGCGTCGGACGGTTTGAGCTTGGACTTGATCTCTGGGCTCAGGATTCAAAGCATCTTTCGTACATAACTTCAGATGAGGCACCGCAGTCCATGTATACCCTGTCTATAGGGAAGCCATCCAGTTCTGCTTCCACAATTACAGGGGTGATGATCAACTCGCCAGGTGCTGGAGGGAGGCAGATGTACTGCTTGTTCCAGGGTTCGGTTCGAGCTTTCTTGATCTGCTGGGGTCCCTCGTGCCTTACCATGTTGACCTCCTTGTCCTTCCTCCCCTCATCTTTCCTTCCCTTGATGTCCTTAATCAGGTGGGCCAATTCCCCGGACTTAACTGCCTCTTCTATTCTCTTTTTCAGTTGATAGCAATCATTCGTGTGGTGTCCAGTGTCGTTGTGGAAAGCACAATGCTTGCTGGTATCCCTCTTGCTAGCCGGTTTAGATAGAGGTCGGGGAGGTCGGAACGTGTATTTGACTTCTTCGGTGGAGAGTATCTCTTGAGGGGTCTTGGTTAGGACGGTGAACACGTGCCTTTCTTTCTCTTGATGCCTTCCAGGCCTGGGAGACCGTCGCCTTTCCTCATTCTTTCTTGGTTCGAAAGGCCTACCAGACCGCCTCTCGTTGTAGGGTTGGAAATTGGTTCTCCGGGAGCTTGTTGAGCTGTCTCTCCAACTTCCACGGTCCCGTTTTCTCTTATCCTGCCGAGTGAGAGCCTCCTCTCCCCTAAGGAAGGCTTCGGCTCTCTCGAAAGCTTCTTCCATGGTTTGAGGAACGTCTTCATGAAACCTTCTTAATAACTTTTTAGGGCGGATGGCCCCCATGAATCCCGAGACTCGAATCTTTTCGGTGGCTCCACTATATTGCAAACCTTCTCTCTTGTATCTTTCTATGAAGCTTCGGAGGTCCTCATGCTCCCCCTGCTGGATTTGGTACAGTATGGCAGCGTCTTTGGTGCACTTTCTTAAGGGATTAAAGTTGGAGGTGAAGCTCCTCCGTAGGTCATCAAAGGATGAGATGCTGCGAGCAGGGAGACCACAAAACCACAAGCGGGCCGGACCTACCAACGTTTGCATAAACATGTGGCAACACTCGGCATTATTCCACTTTTCTACAGTGGCTGCCCCGGAAAACACATTCAGATGGTCGTCAGGATCCTCGGTTCCGTCGTACGTCTTTACGTTGGCCGGCATTTTGATCTTGTTAGGAAAGTCAAAATGTGCTATGTGTTCGGCGAAGCATTCTAGTGACTTGGGACGGTATGGCTCGGAGGGTATAGCCCCGGTTCGGGTGTCGACTGTGGAGGCTTGGATTTGAGGCTGGGGTATGCCTCCACCTTGACCCCCCGGGAGAGCCGTTGCCGGTATTTGGTTTAGAGGAAGTGGATACTGCCACGGGTATCTCCCGGGCCATGTGGGAAAACATGGTGGCATATAAGGTGCGGGCTGAGGCTGGGAGTAATTGAGGTACATCGCCGCTGAAGATGCAGCCAGCCCTCCAACATAGCCTCCGGCTCCTGCCAAGGAGGCAGCTACGGCACTACTAGCTAAAGGTAGGGACCTTAGAGCTTCTGCAAAGGATAGGGGTGTTGAGGATGACAGGGATACTTGTGTGGCTTCCATCACCTGTTCTGCTGTGTACTCTTGGACCCCGGGAGAGAATACGGTTCTGCTAGGACCCTCCCTTGAAAGAAGACCTCCTTGACTGTTTAAATAAGGGTGAGGGCTTGTTTCAATACGTTGAGTTGTAGGGGAGGTAGTGGTTCCCCACAACGGAGGTGAAGGTGAGAGGGTAACTGTAGGTTCTTCATCATAGGACAGCCTGACCTTTACACCTCTGGACCTTTCTTCCCGTACATAACCGTTTAAGAGGTCTCGGAGTTGCAAGAAGTTTCTTCGTACTCCCTCCGGGGTGATATCCATCCGTTCAACGGGTAATAACACGTCATCTCTAGGAGATGCATAAGCAGCCCTCGAGGCTGGTGGAGTTTGATAGTTTAGCATATCTCCTAGAGACGGTTCGACGCATGGTCCGTCCGTTCCAGGTGTTCCGTGGCCAGCAGTGTCACCGGAGGTGTGGCTACTGGCCGGAGTTTCTTGAGGACCCCCGTCTTGGCGGTTATCTCCGCCGGTCATCACAAAAAGAGGTTACTTAGGAACAAATGGGACTGAAGGACTTTCAACAGCTTTGTTCAAAGTAGCGACAGCCCCACGGTGGGCGCCACTTGTTGCTACAACAAGGAAAATGACCGGGATTAGGTTGCGAGATGTTTAGGTTAAAGGGTTAGTGGTATATTAGGTTTAAGTTATGGTTTAGGGGATCCTCTGGCTCCTGGAATGGACCTGCACAAAGTAACAGACACCGTTAGCCTTAACGCAGGAGGGGGTCTCCTGCGTTTGGACTCCGGCGTGAGAATAAGTATGTATTCTTTTGGAGTTAATAATGTAGAGAGTATGAGAGTAAGGGAAGAAGTGAGAAGTGTGTGTAGAATGCAAACCCAAGGGTCTCCTTATATAGGCAACAGAAATCTGCCCAGGAGCTCCCTTAGGGTAGCATCCTTACTATACCTGGCCATGGTTGACTCTCTTTCAGCTGCCTGCAGTGAGACTTTACCCTTTTGGTGCATATTCAGCTTTTTCTATTTCCTAGGTGGGCATGGAGCTGTGTGATGTTTTGTTTTATGCCAATAGTCAAAAGCTGAAGCACCTTTTTATATTTCCAACATTTTCTACTGTTCACTTTCTGCTGCACAGCTACCGTATGGCAGCCGTGCTGCCTTATGTTAGCGTTTCAGCTCCAGGAAGCTCAACAAACCTTAATATCTTTTTTACTTTGCTTTATTTTCTTGACAAGGGTTTTAGACGTGGTCGTTTTAGGACCCACGTCATCAGTATTAGTCAAGCCCCACACGTGTTACTCGCGCATTGTTAATAATCTAATTTATGGTTAAAGAGTTTGAAGCGTGTTTTTATACCTCTCCCTTGATCGTCTTGAACCAAGTTTGGCCGATCTGCATCAACTTCATTAGCTTATTTTTAACTTGTGTGGAATAAACCCCAATATGTTGTTGACTAGTCAAGACTCTTGACCCGAGCCCCACATTAATCAGTACCACCACCATTATCTTTAACCATCACCACAATGAAACTCTTCACCTATCTCTATCACAATCTTAACACCATTTCAATCTATAACAGCCCATTAAACATAAGTGTTGTTACCAGATCTTATCAACCATTAGAATCACTAACCTATCACTACCAAATACTACAACCATCATCTTCTATAATTATCAGTCCTATTCCTATTCATCATCGGAACCAAGACCCAATATCCCAAACCCGCTGCCAGGAACCACTCCTGTCACTACCGCGTATAGCCACCACTCGACATAATCCTTGATAACCACCGCCGCTGCCAACGTAACCCATCACCAATATGATTACTACAGATCTGACCGCTTTATTATAACATTAACCAACATCATTACTACTAATATTATCCATCATCTTACTAGATCTAGGAACGAATCAGGATGGCTATGAGTAATTACCTTAAATGATTGTGCCTACACCCATTCGTATCTCGAACTTCAGCCGTCGTTGACATTCATCATAGTACGATTGGAACCTTAACCATCATCAGAGAAGGGCTGCGCCACCATGACTCACCGTAACGGTGGTCGGAGGCCGGACGGTCTCTCCTTCTTCTTGTTCTCTATTCTTTCCCTTTTTCTGATCTCTCTCTCTCTCTCTCTTGCTATAATATAGATATAGGTGTGTGATAAGTGCCGGGTAAAGGTGTAGCCGCCATAGATCCGTCGTGGCTCCGCCACTAGGCGGTGGTGAGTTTCCAGCTCTGTCTCTCTATCAATCTGATATGAATGTGTATGTGTGAATGTTATGAATAATGGTGTGATATAATAAAAAGTGTGCATATGTGTTGTGATAATAATATGCCATGGGGCACATGGCCAAAGTGCCATGTGTCCCATGGTGACTAATCACTATGGACACATCGGGTTCGTGTTCGTAACGCGTATCGGTTTGATCTAGTGACGTGTATTCTCGAATAATAATTATATATATTGGTTTGGATTTTAGTTTCGTGTATAAACGTATTGTTATAATATTCTAAGCGCGAAAAATTTTGGGTCCTACGACCGGGTTGTTACAACCATTGATCAAAGCTCATAATCCTTTTGTTTATCCTTTAGATGTCTTCCATGTCCAACCGAAGAAGCTCAAAACAAAGCACCAACAAGAAAATGCTCTCTTTCATGGCCAAGCAAATGGCCAAGGTCATACCCGAAGTGGTTAGCAAAATCCAAGCATCCGCAAGCCCACACGGTTCAGTTGACTCCAAAGCCGAATCCTCCAAAACTACCTCCTTCACCTTTAAGCAATTTAACCTACATCGACCCGACTCTTTCACGGGAAACGATGGTGCTACCGCTATGCTCGAATGGTTCGACCACATCGAGCTTATCTTCATCAATAGCGAATGCCCTGACGATCTCCGCAATCGTCACGCCACTAGTGTCTTCAAATCAAGGGCACTCGAGTGGTGGAAAAGCGAGAGAGTCACCCGTGGAAACGAAGTCGCTTTAGCGCTACCGTGGGAGGAACTCAAGCAACTCATGATTGAGGAGTTCTGCCCCGCGCAAGAGATTGAGCGACTCGAAGATGAGTTTTGAAAACTCAAGCAAAACAGTGTGATAACCCAACCTATACCAATCGTTTCAAGCAACTCCTTGTCCTTGTACCTCACTAATTCAACACCACTAAGAGAATCATAGCTAAGTATCTCAAAGGCCTGCCAACGAGTGTTCGTGATATCGTTGAAGGAGCTGAACCCACCACCCTAGAAAAAGCCATTCGTTTAGCTTCCAAAATCTCGGATAACCAAGTGAAAGATGGAACCATAACTATCCCAAACACCACCAAAACCGTCAATCAAACCACCACCATTCCCACCGACAAACCAAAGGAAGCCAAAACCCCATCAACCCATAGCAATAACCGCAAACGCAAGTCCCGAACCCAAAACTATGCCGTTACCATTCCATCCACCGAAGCTCAAGCTCCAACTCCTCTTAACCAAGTGCCTGCCAAGAAACCCTACACCGGCTCTTTCCCAAAATGTAACACGTGCCATTTTCATCACCCACCAACCTCTACTTGCCGTTTCTGTACCAATTGTAACCGCTATGGGCACCTTGTCCAAACTTGCAAAACCGGCCCTAGAACCCCAAATAACCAACCTCAGGTTGCCAACCAACCCCGAGCCGCTAACTAACCTCCTCTAGCCATTGGCAATGGTCGTGCATGTTTTAAGTGTGGTGATCCTAGCCATTTTGCTCCTCAATGTACCCGCAACAACCAAGCTCAAGTTCAAGCTCCGGCTCAAAATCAACCACCAAGGGGTCGCGCTTTCAACCTCAATGCGGCCCAAGCTCAAACTGAAAATGATGTTGCGAACGATACGTTCCTTGTTAATGGATCTTATGCTTCTATACTCTTTGATACTGGTGCGGATAAGAGTTTTGTGTCTCTAGAATTTGAACCTTTACTTGCTTGTGCACGATCTAAATTATCGGAACCTTTCACCGTTGAAGTCGCAAATGGTGAACCCATCTCTATTGATTTCATCATCAAAAACTGCACCTTGAATCTTAATGACCATGATTTCTCCATAGATCTAAACCCCATGCAATTGGGAAGTTTTGACATCATAGTAGGCATGGATTGGCTTGCAAAACATCGTGCCGAAGTTGTTTGTTTCGAAAAATTCATCCGTATACCGCTTCCTAGCGGTGACACTTTACAAATCTATGGTGAAAAAGCCTCCAAAGGACTCAAGCTCATGTCTTGTACTAAAGCTCGAAAGTATCTCCGTAAGGAATATGTTGCACTCTTGGCTCATGTGGTAACAACCAAAGACAAGGAGATAGGCATAAAAGACATACCTGTCGTTTGTGACTTTCCCGAAGATCTACCCGGTTTTCCTCCTGCTCGTTCTGTGGAATTTCGCATTGACCTCATACCCGGTGCTACACCTGTTGCAAAAGCTCCTTATCGTCTTGCACCTTCCGAAATGCAAGAACTTGCTAGTCAACTCCAAGAATTGCTCGAAAAAGGCTTCATACGGCCGAGTACTTCTCCCTGGGGTGCTCCTGTTTTGTTCGTTAAAAAGAAAGACGGATCTTTCCGTATGTGCATCGATTATCGTGAGCTTAACAAGCTTACTATCAAAAACCGATACCGTCTCCCACGCATTGATGATCTCTTTGACCAGCTCCAAGGAGCTACTTGTTTCTCAAAAATCGATCTTCGTTCGGGATACCATCAACGTCAAATCCACGAAGAAGATATTCCAAAAACTGCCTTTCGCACAAGATATGGTCACTACGAGTTCATGGTGATGCCTTTCGGTTTAACCAATGCACCCGCAGTATTCATGGATCTAATGAATCGAGTGTGTAAACCTTATTTGGATCGTTTTGTGATTGTCTTCATTGATGACATCTTGATCTATTCCAAATCCGAAGACGACCATAAACGACATCTCCGTTTGATTCTAGAACTCCTACGTGCCGAACGACTTTATGCCAAGTTCTCTAAATGTGAATTTTGGTTAAAAGAAGTTCAATTCCTTGGGCATATTGTGAATGATAGGGGTATTCATGTTGATCCTGCCAAAATTGAAGCCGTTAAAAATTGGATTGCACCAAAATCTCCTACCGAAGTTCGTTCCTTTCTAGGATTGGCGGGTTACTACCATCGGTTCATCTCCAACTTTTCCAAAATTGCTACACCTCTCACCGCTTTGACTCAAAAATCCCAACCTTTCATTTGGGGTCCTAAGCAAGAAGAAGCCTTTGAAACCCTCAAGTCTATGCTTTGTGATGCTCCTATCCTAGCTCTTCCCGAGGGGAATGATGATTTCGTGGTTTATTGTGATGCATCGAATCAAGGTCTTGGTTGCGTTCTTATGCAACGAGGCAAAGTCATCGCCTATGCATCAAGGCAACTCAAAATCCACGAGAAGAACTACACCACTCACGATCTCGAACTTGGTGCCGTAGTTTTTGCCTTAAAAATCTGGAGACATTACCTCTATGGTACGAAATGTGTTGTTTTTACCGACCACAAAAGCCTGCAACACATTTTTAATCAAAAAGATCTTAACATACGACAACGAAGATGGGTCGAATTGTTAAACGACTACGACTGTGAAATTCTCTATCATCCTGGTAAAACGAATGTAGTAGCTGATGCTCTTAGTCGAAAAAGTCATGCAGTTCTATGCAACATCCGAGAAATCGACCGTCTTCGTAGCTCTCAATTTCAAAATGATCTATTTAATCGTATTCGAGACGCTCAACATACATCGGTCAATGAAAATACTCTATACGAAGAAATGTCTTGTGGTGCCGAGTTACACTTGGAGTCCAAGGCAAATGGAGTTCTTTATTATCTTGATCGTATTTGGGTTCCCAGTTGTAATGACCTTCGTACTCTTATAATGAATGAAGCGCATAAATCCCGATACTCTATTCATCCCGGTGCGGATAAAATGTATCAAGATCTCCGTCGCATTTATTGGTGGCCCGGTATGAAAAAGGACATTGCTCTCTTTGTGTCCAAATGTCTCACTTGCTCCAAAGTAAAAGCCGAGCACCAACGACCGTCGGGTTTGCTTGAACAGCCCGAAGTCCCCATGTGGAAATGGGAAAGTATTGCTATGGATTTTATTACCAAGCTCCCTCGAACATCATCTGGACATGATAGTATTTGGGTAATCATTGATCGTTTAACCAAGTCAGCTCACTTCCTTCCCATTCGGGAACATTACAAAGTTGAGAAGCTAGCCCATATCTACACCAAGGAAATCATTTGTCGTCATGGTATTCCTCTTGACATCATCTCAGACCGTGATGGTCGATTCACCTCCCGTCTTTGGGAAACATTTCAGGCTGCCATGGGAACTCAGCTTAATCTTAGTACAGCTTTCCATCCTCAATCTGATGGTCAAACTGAACGTACGATCCAGACTCTTGAGGACATGCTTCGATCTTGTGTAATCGACTTTGGTGGAAACTGGGATGCCCATCTACCATTGGTCGAGTTCTCTTACAATAACAGTTACCATACCAGCATCCAAATGGCTCCATTCGAAGCTCTCTATGGCCGAAAGTGTCGTTCTCCCATATGTTGGCACGAGATTGGTGAAGCACAAATCACTGGCCCCGAAATCATCCAAGAAACGACAAATAAAATCATTCAGATTCGTGATAATCTCTTAGCTGCTCGAAGCCGTCAAAAAACCTATGCTGACAAGCGGCGAAAACCCCTTGAATTTAATGTTGGTGATCAAGTACTCCTCAAGGTCTCTCCTTGGAAAGGAGTGGTCAGATTTGGAAAGAAAGGAAAGTTAGCTCCACGGTATGTTGGACCGTTCAAGATCATTGAGCGAATCGGGAAAGTGGCTTACAAGCTCGAGTTACCCCAAGAACTCAACAATGTCCATCCCACCTTTCATGTTTCAAATTTGAAGAAGTGTTTAGCCGAAGGGAATATACACATTCCTCTTGATGATGTACGAATTGACGAAACTATGCATTTCGTCGAAAAACCAGTGGAAATAACGGATCGTGAAGTCAAACAACTCAAACGAAAACGTATTCCGCTAGTTAAAGTTCGATGGGAATCGAAGAATGGACCCGAATTCACTTGGGAACATGAAGAACAAATGAAGAAAAAGTACCCACATCTTTTCAGTCAAGCCACTTGAATAAATTTCGAGACGAAATTTCCTAAAGTAGGGGAGACTGTAACATTTGTACTTTTCGTATTTTCTGTTCTAGTCCTTGTATTCTTGTATCTTGTCATTTTTACACCCTTGTAATCCCGAGCTTATGATCAATGGAAAAGTATTTTATCAATTGCATTTAATCTTAATCTATAAATTCTATGCGACGCAAACTTTATGTAACGTCGCGTGATTCTTAATTTTCTTGTATTGTGAATGCTATATTTAAACAAATTCCAAGCTTGCCGTTACTCGCTTCTTTTATGTTACTCATACCGATTCATGACGAGTCGCCATTATATTTTTTTACCCTATTCAATTTAGGCATTATAACAAGAAACTTATTTAGTTAAGATCTTAATATATATTTATTATTAATAAAACATATATATATATATATACATATAATAATAATACAAAAAAAAAATAAAAAAAAATAACATGAAATGCATGTAAAGTGCCGTCCATTTTTTTAGTCACTTATTTATTTATTTTTTTTCTTTTTTTTAAGATATAATTACCACTTAATTAACTTCCAACCACCCTAATTAATTCATTAAATACCCAACTCCTTCACCCCAACTATAAATACACCACTCCCTACCCATTCTAACACTTGCTCAATCCTAAATCCTCTCTAAATCTCCAAATCTCTCAAGAATTCTCTCAAGAATAAGTGAGTTTCTCACTTCACCTTCAACCTCTCTTCTACTTTCTTCACTCTCCTCTTCTTCAAACCCTTTGAGGAAACCTCTAGGACCTCTCTCCTATTTGCCATGGCAAATAAACATGAGTAGGGCACCAATTTGAGGCCTCAAATGTGGTCATCTTCTATTATCTTTTATGCACTAGATTGTTAATAATACCAACCAAGTTCACCAACAACTCAATGATGGAGGGACTTGTGTTATGGTTCATGGTTGACAAAAGGAAGGCCAAGGCTCATCCAAACTAAGTCACCATACCCTACTTCCTAAGTTATATTATATAAATACTAAATTATATAAACTCTACTAATTTAATAACTCGGAAAGGTTTGTGGATACATCCCTACCTTACCAATGCTTGACTCTCATAACCATCCGAATCACCTCTATGGTGGTTTGTGTTTTGGTTCGCCTAAAAGGCTTGCTTGACTCTTATGACCATCCGAATCACCTTCATGGTGGTTTGTGTTTTGGTTCGCCTAAAAGGCTTGCTTGACTCTCTTGAATCTATAACCTAAACTCGAATCTAAGACCCTTTATTTTTTTTTATTCTAGTTAACCAAGGCTAAGGAACTAATCCCCCAAGACTCATTCTTTTGGAACCTTGCTAAAACGCACCCAAAGGTGAGTTCATACTTGTCCCCTTTTTACTCTTTATCACTTTTGAGGTGTAAACATGTATCATATGCAAAACACACTAATGCTTTCATAAACACACATGCTCAATCTATTAAACATACTTATATGCTACTTGCCATGCTTATGATTCTTAGATACTTAAACATAAATCATTAACTATTATTAGCCCACTTAACATGTATAGCGCTATAGGACTAGCACACCGCCCCCTTTATGGGTCATTGTTAAGATTTAAACGGCCTAACATGAATATGTTAGGTATGCGCTGTGGTACTCGCGGGTTTGAGTTATGTCTTTTGTATGATAGGTATGTGCAATGCTATAGTATGAGATTTGAGTAAACCATTCTAAAATACTATGTATGTAAACTAAAACTAGTATGCTCACCAATGCTTTATGTGTTGACGGATATTTTATACATGTTGCAGGAAATGTTTGATGCAGGATATTCAAGAAATCTACTTAGGATTGGCCTAGAAACTCACACTAGTTTAAGTTCTATATTTTGATGTCGTATTTCTCTTTTCATGAAAACAATTTGTATTCTGTTATCTTTTAGACGATAATTATGCTATGAATGAAATTTTATCTTTAAATCATATTGTCACGAATTCTAGTGTCATGAAGTCTTTGAACAATCTACCACAAGTCTCGCCCTGATGTATTCCGCCATCGGTTGGGGTGTGACAAGAGCTCACTGACAAAAGCTGTTTTGCAGCCTGGACATTGAATGTTCTGTGGGCACCCACCTCTGCGGCCCGCAGAGGGCTCTGCGAGCCGCAGAAAGGTTAGGTTTTGAGGCTCTGACACCTCTGCGGCTCGCAGAGGCCTCTGTGAGCCGCAGAGACCTGTGAAACCCTAAAAAAACCCTAAGGTGTAAATAACATGACCCCAATAAAATCAGAATATTTCAATATGTAGCAATGTTGTCGTCGCCACAGACAGTCAAAAATAGCACGTACCGGCGCTGACAACGGTTGACGCAATTCAACCGCCGCCAAGAACGGTTAACTCAAAATTAGCTAACACGCTACCCGTTACGACTGTATGATTTTGGGAAGTGTTTCGGTTTTTGAATTTATATCATCATCATAGTCAATTAATCCTACCAATAACAAAGTTATGGTATGGTCTTTGGAGGATAAGATAAGATGTACACAACTTTAACTCTACCCGTGGGAATAGAGCTACTTCCAGTGAGACTCCCGACTCGATGGTGGTTTTGCATCCAACCTTGGACATAAGACACATAACACTTAGCAACTGGGACAAGCCCGAGTGGTGCATGTATCTCCTTATCTTTTAGCTATCAACGCCACCATATGATGTATAATTAACCGTCTGTTGTTTTTAACGTTATTTTCACAAAATTAGTAAAGCAACGTTAAAATTAGTACAATTTTACTCCCCCTTGTGGCGCCGGGGATTCACACATGTATACATTATATGCGCACACTGCAAGCGGGGTTGGTTTTGAATTTATATTTTAAAGTAACGACTTGATAATTATTGTTATGATGTATATGCATGCTTTCTACTGATTCATTATCTTTTAATGTTCTATAAGAGTCTTAGTGAATGTCTTTCATGTTTGGACTCTTATTAGGATTATTTGCTTTGTGCTTGTAGTTTATTTTGTGATTTTGGCACCGAATTCCATAGGAACGTTGATTAGGAATTTAGAGGTTTAGAGTGTTCTTCCTATTATATGGCGGAAAATCCGGTAGGTAGTTAGGATTGTCTTTGCTATTAGGAGTTTAGGTTTTAATGTTGAGAGATCGGGTTTGCCTAGTTTTCCTTTTTATTATTTGCCTATTTGGGTCATAGTAAGAGTTAGTAAGTTACTTCTTTCACTTTAGGGTGTATTGGGACTCGGAAGTGAGAAATCAAAGTCATTCTAGCGAGTACCATGGATTTATTAGGTTATTTGAGGCTAAACAATCATTATAGCCTAGTTCCGTCATAGTTTCATAACCGAGACAATTCTAACTTCATCAGTAGGATTCGATGCCTAGGTAGTTGACTTTCCTATCCTGATATCCACCCTTTTGGTCCTTAGCTGTCTGTTTGTTCGAGTCTTAAGTTATTTATAAAAACCATTTGTTTGAGTTCTAGTTGAGTCTAGTTTTGTTTTCCAGTAGTATCTTGTGAGTTCGAGTTAGTCTAGACTGCATTGATAAGCAAGCGCCAAACTTCAGGAGGGTTCATTGACCCTCCGGCCAACCCACCTTTCCTCACGACGACATCCAAGTCTGGTTAGTTTTTTTTAGAAATTGACCCTTCTTATTGCCAGAGAAGTAGCAGAAGAATAGGAAGGAAAGTGAAAAACGTGTATATTTGATTTCTTTTTTCGGCTTTAACTGACATCCAGGAGTGACGACTAAAGTGCAGGTTGTGTTTTAAAAAGGAAAGGCAGAAGACGGTTTGTTTTAGCGATTCATATTTAGGTTACATTTCCTGAAACCTCAATTATACTCCTTTTTTATTATCAAATAGCCCTTTGTTTATTCCTGTTTTGCCAACGGATGCCCCCATGTAACCACATGTAGTAGAAAAATATATATTAAAAAAAACAATATTCTATTATTTTAGCTTTTCAATCTAAAATTTATTCGTTCATAATCAAAAGAACTTAACTATTCTATATTTACCAAATTTGTGTTGAGTGGAGTATTATTATTCTAAAATTTACAAAGAAAACCAATAAAGAAAATAAAGGTTCGTGTTGAGTATTATTCCTACGAGACCCTATTTTGTTATATATAATACCATTCAATCATGTATTTTTTTTTTTTTTTGTATTCAGCTCTTCAACTTTTAGCATTGACACTTACATCCCAGCAGCTTTCTAAAATCTTTGTAAAATGTCATTTTGACCCCTCAAGTTTACGCACTTATTTTTATGCACGTTGTTTTTTGTTGGTCTGCGTTTTGTTCGAAACGAGTCAGGTCAAATATAATACGCCTTTAATAGGCAGTATAAATTCGAGTTGCTTTACATTTCGACTCCAGCACAACGCGTGGTACCATTCTCTAATTTAAAAAACAGTATTTTCTTATGTGCTTATTTTTAAGTACATTTCGTTATAAATCCAAGTTGGTGTACGTTTTAACGTAATTTTATCGGTAATGAGTCATATCAAATATAACAAACCCGTGATTATTTTCTTGTGTGTTTTTGTTGGTCTACGTTTTAGCGTAAATTCTGTTAAAAACGAGTCGGCTCAATATCTGACAGTATAAGTTCAAGTTACATTAAGTTTTAATGCCGCCGCAACTCGCGACGAGTTAAAATACTAGTTCTTAATAATAATCGTTACGTTCTAAAAGACAAGCCTAGTGCGTAATGTTTTTAAAATTTGGTTTTGAGATATTTGGTGTCTAAACAATAGGCATGAGGTTAATCTACATTATGATGTACTTGTGGCTTGTGGGGTTTGGAGAACCTGTTTTACAAACCTTGCCTTTGGTTTTTTATTGAAAGTTAAAGTTAAAAAAAAAAAAAACACAATCTTAACCGAATATAGAAAGAACAAATCTCAACGATGCTTTTATAATAACTTACACACGATTTTAATTTGAAATTAAAAGAAAGAAACCATACTACAATTTGAAAGAATTCAACGTAGTTGCGAAAATAATTGATACAATCCTAAAAACTAATAATATACTTAGATTAACATGAAACAATTTAACGCACTCGATTAAACTCTTAATATTGGGAATTAACTTTCCTGCAGTTGTTGCGAATTTCACCCCTATTCCCTGTTAATGGTTTTATATCACCCATTTTGATCATAGACTCTGCGAAATCCTCCCAAAACTCTTCATGGTTCCCACTGTATTTTGAAACAAGCTCAGCGGTTTCGCCACCGGTAAACAATGCTTGATCAGAGTTCAAAAGCCCTTTTTTACTCACCAAATTAGTGTAGTATTTAACATCAAATGAGCTTGGTGTTGGGTCAAGTGGTGCGAGTGTCGAGTCGCCCCCAACTTGTGGACAAATGGTTCGAAGATGGCTCGCAAAGGCTTGATCTATGTTGTTATCAGTGTAAATACGAGGCCTAAAGGTTCGACATTGAGCAAAGCCTAGGGTGTGTGCACCCGAAAGCACAACTAAGTCCTCCTCATCGAGCCCTTGGTCCGCAAAGGTCTTTATAAGGGCAGGTAAGTCCATGGATGGTGCTGGGATGTTAGCGTTAGCTGCGGTCCGACTAGCCATGGTTGAGTCTCTTCTTCCAAGTTTGACTTTCCATGATGGGCCACCAAGCTGCAAACCATAGAAGTTTTAGATTTACCGTAAAAAATGCATTATCAACACTTTTTTTACATCTATAAAGAGCATTTTTATGAAAACATGCATACTAAGCATACCACATAAGTATACCCCAATTGAACTATTAGAAACTCATTAAATGTGTTTTAGTTACTTACCCCAACGACGGAATCACGAGCAGCAACAGCTAAGATGTCAGCACAAGACACCATATGGCGACCGCAAACTTTATCGACCTCATCCTTGATTTTATCAATAACCTCAAATCCTCTAGCTGAATTTGCGTTGGGGCCTGCATTTTTCTCACTGTCTATTGTTTCCGTTTGATCCAAAAGAATTGAAGCATCACATCCCTACGTGATATAGAAAATAAGCTCAAAAAACAACCAATATTTTCCACTCTCTTAAATGCTACATTTGTACAAGATAACACTTCATTTTGCAATGCCTCGTTCTTAACGCTCCGTTCCCGAGTTTACTTGAGGATGGAAAAGAAAGGAAAAGAATCGAAGGAAAGGAAATGAAAGGAAAAGAAAGGATACGTATCTTTTCCTTCCGTTTCCTTCCAAATCAGAAGAAAAACTAAACTAAAGGATTTGGCCTAGGTTTCCTTTCATTTCCTTTCTTTTCTTTTCTTAAGTGAAACTCGAGAGCACCACATGTTTTGTTTTGTTTTCCTTTCTTTCCCTTCTTTAAATGAAACTCGGAAACACAATCAAATTTATCTTCCACAATGTAAGTTTCAAATGCATTACCGATTTATGGTTATAAAAGATCAAAAGTCTAAACATTTTAAAGTCGTTTCCTAGCATTATGATGTGGATGTACTAGTTCACAAACGAGCCATTTCTATGGCAAAATATAGCTTTGCAAAAAACTACCAAGCTTTATAAATAACAAATGGGGAATCTCAAATATAATTTTGGTAGAAATAAGTAACTTACATTAACAAAGCAATCATGAAAGTGAAGACGTAATAGAGAGGCGCCCATACGACGTTCTTGCGCCAATGCATCCTCCACCACACGTTTGATGGTCGGGAGAGCTTCAGGGCAAAATCGATCATAATAACTTGATGACAAACCCGAGTCTGAAGATGCGGTGGCAATAGAAAAGAGAATAAAAACAATGAGAGATAATAAGCTTATGGTGTTCATCTTCTCCATATAATAGCCAACTAGCTAGAAGTATGTTTTCTTAGTTCAAAGTATTTGAATTGTATTATGTTGTTAAGTTCTTACGTTAGTATTTATAAGGAACGAAATGTAAAGGATGGTTAGTTTTAGAAATGTTCAAAGAAAAAACTATATATGTTTAGTATCAGTATACTTGCAATAAACAATGTAGGAGACTTAGTTCATAATTCTAGAACCCAAACCATAAGATTTGAGTTATTCAAATTTTAATGTCCATACCATAAACTTTGAGTTGTTCAATTTTCAAATCATAATTTAATGTTTTTGTGTTATTTTAACTCAATAGGTAGATGTCATAATCCATAAGTTGTCAATAAGATACAGAAAACAAAAGTATATATAGTTTGACTTGGTTAGTAATCCGAAAACCATATTGTTTAATTACCAGGAGAATTTGTCAATCTTAAAAACAATACATGCACAACATGTGTATCTTCATATTTTGGTTAATAATTTCAAAAGGATACAAAAGATAAACAAATTGGGATTTGGTAAACGGGGACTTTGGTCTATAAATTGAAAAGTAATATAATCAAGAAAATATCAAGCCTTAGCCAACAAAATTACACTGACTTGGTTGATAAACCCAAAATTTAAGCATACTTCTTGGTTGTGATATTATACATATTTAAAATTATTTAATATACTTCTTGGTTATATTACCCAATTATAATTATTATAGATTGTACTATGAAGTTGCACATGTTAACATACAATTTATAGCTTTAATATTGAAATTGCAAGACTTAAGCTAACATTTTTTTTCTTTTTATATATAAACATGTAATCATACTCATTAAACTCATATATTATTGTAACTAGGGGCTATGGTTCCCGAGCGATGCGACAGGAATACATGCACTTCTAAGGGCGTGTATGGTTCGGTATAGTTTGGTTATTAGCCTCAACTGAAATAGAAGTCATCGGTTAATCGATATTATTAAAGAATCAGTTAATTGGTTCGGCTTATTTGGTTAGACTGCCGGTTTTCGGGTTGTTTAAGTTGGTTTTCGTTAGTAACTAAAGCCAAAATTTAGCTAAAGTATTTTCTTAAAAGTACATGAAATATAGGTGTAAATACATGAAATGGAGGTATGAATTTAAAAATATAAGATTACATAAATGGTTTATTTTGGTTTGGTTCAAGCGAGGTATCTTCTGATTTGCTTCAAATTGGTCTTCAAAAGTTTTTGGGTTTATTTGGTTTGCTTCAAATGTGATTGCACAAACCGAGACACCATTTTATGTCCAAATGTTCTAGTTAGACTATATTAATAAACCTTCCACTTTGAACAGTGTTTTGGATTGTCGGCGTTTTTTTTTCTTTATTTTATGAACTGAATAAGTATTAGTGTTTATGAACTACTTTCATATGTCTTGCCAATGGCCTGGTGGTTAGGTACAATGTCTGGTGCATAAAAGGCGGGTGTTCGACTCCTGGGTTCTACGTTAGATGGGTGAGGGGTTTTTTTTCCTCCGACTTATTATTTCCCACTGACACGTGGCACTGAAATGTGGCGTCCATGTGCTTTCCACCTGGGTTTTTTTTTTATCACAAGGATTACAATACCTCTATAACAACTTGCATGTTTTTATATCAAAATCTTCTTCCGTCGTCTTCTTCAGCGCCTCTTCTTGCTGATTTGTAAGCTAAAAGCAAACTTATCTCATAATGATTATACCTTTCACATTTGTTGTTTGTGTCTTTTTAATACTTATATGTATCTCTGTTAACTGATTTCATGTTTAAACATGTTTCAAATTTGATACTTTTTTCAAAAATTTTGGGTGTTTCATGTTGCACACAATGTGTTTGATTAAATGCATGTGTTTTATTTCTTTACATGCGAGTTTACATGGAATTTTTGGGTTGTTTTGGATTTGTTTGGTTGATTTGCATGACTATTTGTGACTTTTTTGTTGATGGTGTCTATGATGAAAATTTGTTTTGTATTGTTGTTTTATGTGTTTATATTAGTTTTTTGGTTATTGTGGCTGGTTATGTTTGTAAATATGTTTAGAATATGCATATATTCATGGTTTTTTTTTTTAAAAAAATTGGTTGTTTCTTTTCTTTTTCTTTGGTTTTACATAGTGCACACCATGCCTTATGTATGTTTGCATTTTAGTTAGTGTTTTGTTAAAGTTGTTTTCTGTTTTAGTATTACATTTCTGCAAATTTTATTTGTGTTGATGGGTTTGGTGTTTTGATGATGTTATTGTTTTTTATTTGCAATGGCAGTCTGCTGATATAATATGATTTGGTGTCGTTTATATAGTTTTCAAGTCGTTGGTTGTTTGGTTTAAAATGGGTGCTTTTAAACAGATGACTTTCTTATATGATGACTGTTTTATTGCCTTTTGACTGATTTGGTATTTTCTTAGTGTTAGTGTTTCTTCTTTTTAATGGCAGTCTAATGTCGTAATATGAGACAGCAAATTGTTCATTGTGTAGAAAGATTTTGAGTTGTTTATATGGTTTGAAGTTGTTAGCTGGTGATTTGGTTTCGGATGAGTGTTTCTAAACAGATTTGTTTGTTATATGATGACTGCTTTTGAGTCTTCTTGGTAATATTAGTTTGAAAGTCATGTTTTTATAATTAACACACATTTTTGGCAGGTTCGAGTGTTGATCTGCAATTCTGTAGTGTTTATGCAGGTATGTTCTTAGCTTTTGTTTGTTTTATTTGAATTTTAGTGTAATGTCATTAGGTAACATGATGCTTAGGAAATTATTTGTAAATGTGTGTATTGCGTTTGTTTAAAAGTTTTAAACTTTGGGTTGAATTATTGTGCATGCATAGGTGTTAAACACTAGATAGGTATTAAATACTAGGACAATAGGAAAAAATGACCATGTTCTTAGATTTTGGTTTTCCGGACTTACAATGACCGAAACAACAGAAACAAAACAAAATAAACTGCCTTTGAGGATTAAAAATTAAACACGTTCACTCTCAATTAAATTTTACAATCATTAATGAAGCAACTTGGAAATTTATGGAAAAGACTGAATGGCCCATGAAATTCTTGTGTCTACCACTGCATATGCTTGCATATATTTGGGATAAAACAAATAACATGGTTTAAAGAGTTGTTAGAAATGTCTGTTCATTTATGTACTGACTGGCTGCTAAGAAGCTGACCCTGGCCACTAGATAAGGATTGTGTAAAAAGTGAACCATAGGGCTCATAGCTCATGCTTGTCAGGTTGCTGCTGGCTGCTAAGGTCTGTGTAATCAATACAAACAATAACCATAAAGAGAATAACCTGATAAACAACCAAGTGACTTTTGTAGATACACAATCAACTTTACTCAAATAAATGGTAATTGAGAATCTGGGTTGAATGGGTGTGCATACTGTGACATCCGTCACTTTTCTTTATTTTATTTTGTATATAGTAATAATAATAATAAATAATAATAATATATATTAACAATAATAATGATAATAATAAAAAAAATGGTTTGGACATTTCATAAAACAACCATCCCTTTACCCATTAACATAACCCAAATCCATATCCCTTGAAACCCAACATAATACCCAATCCTTAATGGGAGCCCAACCTTGAGCCCATCAGCAGAAGCCCACCTGATCCTCCTAGTTCGGCCCAGATCAGAACCGGCCAACACATCAGGCCCAAACCCCCTCCTTTTTCTCCCTCTACTGTTTAAAAAAAAAAAAAAAGAAATGGTCTGGACGGGAATCGAACCCGCGTCCAGACCCGGTTCGAGCTTTAACACCACACGCACACCACCAACCGGGCTACACTTGATTTTTGAATTACACTCAGTTATTATTGTATAAAAGGCTTAATTATTTCTGCTGTTGCTCGCTGCTGTGTTGCAGACACGTGACCGCTCCCTCTGTTCCTTGTTTGACCTTGGATTGAGCACGTATTTGGAAACAACTAAACAATTGGATCGTGATATGGAATTTACAGGGTAATACGCATTCATTGCAAGCCGTTTTGATGGTCAAACATACCTAAATCCTATCAATTCCGCGTCATCCTCATCAAGCCGAGTCAACCTTACCAAATCGATACCCGGATCTTCTCCCTATAAATTAAACCCCTCATTTCAGTCCATACTCGCCGACAATACTCTCACAACCTCCTAATTCTATTATCAAAACTCTCATTCGAAGCATTTGACTCGTATTTGACTTTTTAGTTGACCGAGCATCATACACGAGTACGCCTTTGTAAGTCCAGTTTCTTTTGTGGGTTTTGATCTTCGGCATTCACACAACAATAACCCTAAGATTAATTGGGTTATTGTTGTGTGATTTAAACGATTGGAAATCTAGGGCTCGTTATGGTAGATTTGGGGAAGAACACTTCTACAAACAAACGTATATAATCATTACAGAACGAAAATTGTCACCAACTGATCACACAGATCATTTGGTAACACAGTGTTGGTTAAGAGATGAACCGGCCAAAGGCCTAGGGTTCGAATCCCACAATAAGCAATATTTTTTTTGTTTGTTTGTGTATTATTCTTTTATACTTATATTTTCTTAATTCTTTTAAAAATCGTTTTAAAATACTAAAACTATTTTATAAATTCTACAAAATTTATTTTGTGTTATTCCAATGATAAACTTTGTTGTTCAATTTTTAGTTTTCCAAAAATTATTTATTTATTATATATAATAAATATTACAAGTTTATTCATTTATAATCGTAAAATTCAATAAAAATATCTAAACGATTTTACAACCTTCCACAAAAATTATCCTAGACTTGTATAACAATATAAATTTCAGAAATAATTTTTATTTCTGAAAAACCGTTTGTTTAATATTTTTAATCAATTTTTGTTAGTTTTAATCATAAATAAGTCATAATAAATTCATTTTACAATATTTTTGCACCAAAATTTTACATAAATTATTTCTATTCATTTGGAACAGAAATACAATTTTTAATTCAAGAATTCTTTAATTTTAATATTTTTAGATATTAAAATCATATTTTGACAATTTGAAATAAATAGATTAAATATTCTATTTTCAAGAAAATAATTTTATAAAAATTATTTTCACACTTAAAACTTTATATTGTGACCATATTTGATTTAAAGTTTACTCAAAGGCTTTTTGTTTATTTATTTACCAAATTTCTCTTATTTATTAAACGTTTAATTTATTAACCAAATAAATACTTATCCCCAATTCGAAGCCCTAGAAAATACTTATAGACTAGATAGACTTAGACTTATTTGTTACATTATACATAGGGTGATACTTGACAAACGTTGGTTTACACTTATTCAACTCCAAGACTTACCACCGTGCTAAGGTGAGTATTACTTATCCCCTTTTTCGTTTTTACAACTTTTGGGGTGATTCATGCACAAGTATACAAAACCTTCATATTCATTTACACATACAATTTTATTCATTTACAATTCATATACGTGTCTTGATTATCTTTGTGCTTATGTTTGAACATGAACGTAGCTTACATACAAAATCATACATCTAGACATAACTTATGTTATGGTGCTCTTTACACATAGACGTAACTTATGTTACGGTGCTCATTTAGACATAACTTTGTGTTATGGTGCTCTTTTAAACTTACACGTGTTGAGGTGCTCATTATCAATTTCATTGTACAACTTTGCATGTGATCTTTGTCTTGTTTTGTTACTTGCGTGTTTACATAATGCCTTGGTGATGCTAGACACATGAATTGTACTACTTTTCAAACTTATACTATACGTACAAAACTAAGTAGTACTCACCAACATCATATGTTGACAAAATTATTTTCGTGCATGTTTCAGGATAAGCTGCTTGACGCTTCACATAGGACTTTGGACTTAGACTAAATCAATCAATTATCTTTATTATTGTTGTCTTGTATTTAATTTCACATGTTGTAAAACAATATTCAATAATCATATATTTACATTTTAGTACCATGAGCTTTTGAACAATCGTCACTACGTGGCACCTCGATGATTCCGCCATCGGTTGGGGTGTTACAGATTGGTATCAGAGCCATGGTTATAGGGAACTAGGTTATTAGATAAAATGGCCTAGACTATAACCGAACTTCAACTTTCATGCATAATATTTTCTAAATTACCTTACCCTCATTTCTCTCTACTTTCCTCCCTCTATCTTCTCTTCTTCTCCATTTCTCCTCATCTTTCATCCTGGTGCATAGAGATGGTGTCCTACAAAGAGTGGAAAGCCTACATCATCATGGAACGAGAGCAGTACCTTTCATGAAGACACTCTTAGGCATAATGCCTACTCTTATTTTGCTCCTTCAAAGTTGTTGAGCTTTAATGGGTGTGATAGAACACGTGCAATCTGGAAGGGTGGACGCCTGTACACTGGGTTTTCTGGCATAGGCAAGCATAGCGCATAAATCCAATAATGGACCTGTTATGCTTACCTGGGGATTCCTGGAGTGAGTGTCCACTTATAGGCTAAAGCATGTCTTCTTTGATCACCATTGGGTTCAATTCCTTTGAAAAGTCAACGTTCCTGTTGGGCTTTACAGCTAGACAAGGGCACTCCAAGCATTTTATGCAAGCTTTTTCAAAAATACTCTCTCGATTCATATACAATATTTTGTATTTCACGATTTTCATATATTGCTTACAAGTTCATACTTTCATAACCATCTATGGATTTCACAATCGCACTTCACCTTACCATCTTAGCCATTTTTTTTTAAAATATTCAACACCCTACCCAAATCATATTATTTCATTTCTCCACATGTTATTTATTTTAAAAAAACTATAACCTCATACTTTAGCACAAACTAAAGATTTCTAAAACTTGTTGTATTACCTAGTAACTTTACAAAGTACATATTTTCCTCGAACTTAAATTCAATTGTTTATTTATTGACGTAACAAACGATTTTCTATGTAATGCTTTAAACTATAAAAAAAATCACTAATAAAACCTTGATCTTCAAAACCTAATGTCATGTTTGAAATCTCCAACTAACAGGAATATTTTAATCAAAGCCTACTTAGCTTGTACTATTTAACAACTTTTGCCTTATGTACAAAACCAATTTTGAAAATATATTTTTTTTTCATAGGAATAATATCTAGTCTCTAGATTCTCCATCGACACTCACTCATTTTCAACTTGTTCGAATTTTTACAATATTTGGCATATACCACAATCATGTTTTCCTATACACTTGATTATAACCTTTGATCCAAACCCTAAAATTTACACTGCTACATAATCTCCTTACTATAAAATAAACTCTTTATCAACTATCTTCACATTCACTATCGCTCACAACCTTGATTCTGCTTCAAGATTTTTCATCATCCTCTCAAAAACTAAATTCATATCTGTGACACCCGGCAAATTCTGGTTAACAACGCTGTCTAGATGAAAGTCTACCTTAGCGAGTCAAGCGTATATTATAAGTAACTGGGTTAGTTGAGTCGTGTTACGGTTCGGGAACTGTTAGTTTAGTATAGAGGATCATTAGATGTTAGTCTAAAGGCTCATTAGATGTCAGTCCTTAACCAAGTGTACAAAGGGTGACGATTCGTAGAATCGTCAGAGCATAGGGAACATACAAGTCTCGAGTCCCGGGAATTGGTGAACGAGTGTGAATATGTTTGTTTGCAAGTATTATGTGTTTACAATCATTATGTGACTTGTCGGTATGTGAAAATGTGTTAACATATGTTAAAACGGAGTTTAACGCACCAAACATGCTGAACCAGACCCTATAGGCGAATAGGGGCTGTATTCGCCTATAGGGAGGGGCGAGTAAGGTTCCACTAGGGGCGAATAGGCCTAATCGCCCCTACTATAGGCGATTAGCATCCCTATTCGCCTGATGATGCTGCGTAATCGCCTATAACGTGCTGGACGACTAAAAACGCCTATAAATACAATACTTGACCTCCTAAACTTCATTATAACAACCCTAGTCGTCCCACAACTCGTCCCAACACACACACAACCTCTGGAACACGATTTTGGATCAAAACACAAGATTTCAAGCCTATTACATCAAGCTATCATAAATCTAAGGTGTGGTTTTCATTCATGCAATCTTTAATAATGTTTTATTAAATCCCTAATGGTCCAGACCTGTTTATAAACGTAAATGTCTTCTGAAATTCGTTAATAATCGTTATTAATTGGATTCTAACTATTATGCTTGTTGTATGTGGGTTTATGATTAAAAGATAGGGTTTTTATGATTCAAGAAGGATTAGTAACATGATATTAAGGTAGTTACAGATTAGTAATGATAGCATGTTGATGAAATCTGAGTAATTGTTCATTAGGGTTAGGGTTATGCATGTTAATGTGATGTTTCATGCTATATGTGTTGTTTTTGGGATACATGGTTGCATGCAGGGCTGATAGAACGAGATTAAACGAAGGATTTTGATTGAAATATGTTTAATATGGTTGTTTGATTGATAATTGATGTTTACACACGTTCTGGATTTGATTTGGAGCGTTAAACGCGCGAAAACCGGAACAGCTGTGCTATAGGCGAATAGGAACCCTAATCCCCTGTACTATAGGCGATTAGGAGGCTATTCGCCTGATGGAGAGCCCTAATCGCCTATAGTATAGGCGAGTAGGAGCCTAAATGCCTTTACTTCATGCATTTACGATCCTAAATGCTAGTTAAGCCCTGAATTGCATGCTTTACGACGTAATCGCCTAAAAACTCATAAATTGCATACCAGATAGCCCTAATCGCCTATTGTATAGGCGATTAGCATTCCTAAATGCCTGTTGACCCACGTAATCACTAGTTGACTTTTCCTAATCGCCTGTACTGCTGCTGTAAGTGTAATTTAGCATTTCGGGACCCGATTTGACACCTAGGAACATGCTAGGAACCCCGTAACATACCTAATAACTTGGTAACATGTGTTCGAACTTATTTATGTGATACTTGAACTACGTGCTATAACTTGTTGGACTTTAACGTATGTTAAGTGTGATGGCATGATTGTATGTTTGAGAGTGCAAGGATAACACGGGGAGTCTCGGGTCACCAATGGGATGTCGAGTCTTGTACATTGGGTTAATTTAATAGTCACGGTGTTTTCAAACGAACTTGGTTATGGTCTGGACATCTAGGGACTAACTAACCTACGGGTTATTAGTGTAAGTACTTGTAACTGTCATATGTTAGGTCGCCGCTTTACGGGGCTAGCATAGCTTGCTGATATTATTCGTGTTTCGAAGTAACGCAACCTAAGGTGAGTTTACGGCCCCTCTTTTAACTGGTTTCACTTTTCGGGGGAGAAAACATGTGTTAAACTTATGTTTTGGTAACAACTGTCATACTATGGGTTTCTATGGTTTACTATACGATCTCTGGAAGTCCCGGGGGAAACCATGAATGTGCGGGTTAGCACAACGGGGAAATGTGAATATATCTATTGGGAATGACCAACCCCGCTCATCGGCTTGGAGGGCCGGGCGAGTGCATATTGTCTCAAACAGGAACAGGTTTACTATTCGGGCACAACATCTGGTTTGCGAGTTAGTAATGGTTTTCCAATCGTGGTAGTGATAAAATATACGCCTAGCTAGCGTACTTGGTTTACAAATTGATATAGTATGGACAGGTTGAACTTGATGCTTTGATTACAAAACCTGTGAACTCACCAGCATTTTTGTGCTGACGTAAACTCTTACATGTTTTCTCAGGTCGCTAAGGTAGCACTATGGAACTAGGGCGCACGCGTCTGCACGACGTCTAGTTAGGATTGCATGGTTTTCAAACATTGAATAATTTGGTTTACTTTTGGATTTTATTTTGATAATAAGCTTCCGCTGTATTTGGAGATTTTAAACTATGTTTTTGAAATTGCATATGTTCATTTAGACTTGTTTATTGTTATCGTTGACTTGGATCCTGGTTTGTCATGCGCCTCGCGGTAAAACTCCGCAAGTGGATTTTGAGGGTGTGACAGATTGGTATCAGAGCCACTCCTGTGCCGTTCGGGATGGTAGGTGCATACCTCATCAGGGACGATGAGACTCTAACAGGGGGTGAATGTGACACCCCAGGAAAATCCCACATCGGCCGTGGCCAGGAGAGATCCTTGGTTCATAAGTAATATCTTGCCTCTTAAATCACCAACGCGTTTTGGGGCTTAATGTTAGTGGATGAGAGGAGAACTCCATAGTTAAGCGTGCTCAGGTGGGAGAAATTTCAGGATGGGTGACCTCCTGGGAAGTCTCCACTTGGGCAACCTAAAACAAATCCGTGAGCTCTGGATGGGCAAAGCGGACAATATTGGTGGTAAGAGGGGCGGGGTGTTACAGATTGGTATCAGAGCCAATGGTTATAGTGAACTAGGACTGCATGTAGAGTCTAGTCTATAGCCGAGTCGCACACACTAGACGATCACATAGTACTAAACATTATGGTTGATTACGTATGGGCTTGTCGGGGTGTCTCTAAATCATCTGACCTTCCTATGTTACATCATCCGTTCTATCTTATGTCGGGTTACTTGCCTTCTAGGCAGTGTGGTATATTGGGGTAAATCGTGTACTCTTGAGATTTGTCCAAGGCTCGGACATCTCCCTTTCATACTCCAATAGAAACACTTGCCATAAACTACCGTAGCATTACGGTGTATAGCTAAGAGTCTATGTTCGGTGATTTGAACTTTGAACTAGGAGAACACTTGGAGGACCATGTAGAGCGGTTTATCATTTTGGGTGCACACAAAATCATAAACCGAAATGCATGAAAGCCCTAGTGAGCTCTGGGTTTGAATGGATAGTCCTGAGTTGGATCTAGCTTTGATCTTGTGAACGCTAGTGGTTACCATTAGCTGCGAAACTAAATTTTCTCGTTTTTCTGTCAGAATCATGTCTGGAGTACGTGGAGGTGGCCGCAATGGTGGGCGTGGTGGTGGTCGCGGTGGTGGTGGTGGTCGTGGAGGTGTAAACCTATCACAAGAAGATCTGAACAACTTGCTGCAAGCTGCCTTTCAGTTAGGGCACAATGGTGGTGGTAAGTTGACTTATTCACTTTTGCCTCATTAGTGAACCTTGTTTACATTCTTCGTGGTTTCTCATGCGTTTCATTTCAGGTGGTCCTGTTAACCCACCCCCACCTATGTGTACCTACAAGATGTTTCGGGACTATAAGCCCCAGGAATTCTCTGGCACTGAGGGTGCGGTGAGCTTGCTCAGGTGGCTGGAAAAGGTGGAGTCAGTGTTTCTGATGTGCAACTGTCTCCCAGAGGATCGAGTCAAGTATGCTGCTGCGTTATTCCAGGATGTTGCTTTGACCTGGTGGAATAACATCACCCAGAATATGGGTATAGGGGAGGCGTATGCTATGCCTTGGGAAAATTTTGTTCAACTGTTGAAGCGAGAGTACTGTCCAAGGGAAGAAGTTCAGAAGTTAGAGCACGAGGTGTGGAACCTCAAGATGACTGGGTCCGAGATTGAAAAGTATACGGTAAGGCGTAATGAGTTGGCAGTGCTGTGTCCTGATCTGCATGTGCCAGAATACCGGAGGATCGAACACTATATCTCGGGGCTAGTACCAGAGATCGCAGGGTTGGTGGCTGCGGGAAATCATCCTACATACTCAGAGGTGGTCCGATCGGCTCACAGGATGACAAACTTGAAGGTGAATGAGGGTATTTTGCCTGCTAAGGGTTCGACTGTCAAGGCCCCGGAGAATAACAAGCGTAAGTGGGATAACGAGGGGAAAGGATCGGTTCCAGCACCAGCACAACAGGGTAAGAGGTTCGATAGCGGGGGTTCTTCTTCTGCTGGTAACAAACAGAGTGGTTATGCGGGGAAATTACCTAAGTGCAACAAATGTGGGCGTCATCATTAGGGGGACTGCGACCGTAATCGTTGCCATCGCTGTCAGTGACTTGGGCATTTTGCTAAAGATTGTCGGGCGACACTTCCATCGACCCAGGCCCCAACTACTAACTCGGCTCCTACTACTCAAGGAACTACGGGAAGACAGGGATGTTACAACTGTGGGGAGACTGGTCATTACAAGAAGGATTGCCCAAAACTGAAGCAGGGCGGGGATGTGAGAAACGGTAACGGGAACAACGGGGGCGGTGGCAGGAATGCACGTGCCTTCGTCATTGGAGCCGCAGAGGCTAGGCAGGATCCTGATACAGTTACCGGTACGTTCCTTCTCAATAATCGCTCTGTTAGTGTTTTATTTGATTCCGGTGCCGATAAAAGTTTTATATCTATGGAAGTTAGTCGACTGCTAAATGTAGTACCCGTACTATTAGAGGCTAAGTATATAATTGAGTTGGCTGACGGTAAAAAGATCGAAGCTACTTGTATCCTTCGGGAGTGTCAACTAGAGTTGTCGGGTTTGTCGTTCCCCATCGACCTTATGCCGGTACCTTTGGGTAGTTTTGACGTTGTGGTAGGCATGGATTGGTTGTCTTTGTATCGCGCTGAGATCATTTGTTACGACAAGATTATTCGGATTCCTCTCCCTGATGGAGAATTCCTTTCTGTGTACGGTATCAAGGGCGGTGTTCCGCTAAATCTCATCTCCAGCATGAAAGCCCTTAAGTATCTTCGAAAGGGTTATTCGGCCGTTTTGGCACTTTTATCTGTTTCCTCTAGCGATGAGAAGAAGATCGACGATATTCCTGTTGTACGCGAGTTTCCTGATGTATTTCCCGATGATTTATCCAGTCTTCCTCCCCACCGTCAGGTTGAGTTCGGTATTGATCTTGTACCAGGGGCTGCTCCTATTGCTCGGGCCCCCTACCGTCTTGCACCTCCCGAGATGCAGGAATTGTCCAGTCAGTTACAGGAACTCTTGGACAAGGATTTCATCAGACCAAGTTCTTCCCCTTGGGGATCCCCGATACTGTTCGTTAAGAAGAAGGATGGAAGTTTTCGATTGTGTGTGGATTATAGAGAATTGAACAAATTGACCATCAAGAACCGTTATCCTCTTCCACGTATTGATGATCTATTCGACCAACTCCAGGGTTCTACTTACTACTCTAAGATTGATTTGAGGTCCGGTTATCACCAGTTGCGCGTAAGGGAAGCTGACGTTGCAAAGACTGCCTTTCGTACACGTTATGGCCATTTCGAATTCTTGGTCATGCCTTTCGGTCTCACGAACGCACCGGCGGTTTTCATGGATTTGATGAACCGCGTTTGTAAACCATATCTTGACAAGTTCGTTATCGTGTTTATTGATGACATCCTGATTTACTCCAAGAACAAGACCGAACACGAGGAACACCTGCGTTTGGTTTTGGAACTCTTGCGACGGGAACAACTTTACGCTAAGTTCTCAAAGTGTGACTTTTGGTTACGCGAAGTTCAGTTCCTAGGACATGTGGTTAATGAACTAGGAATTCATGTCGATCCAGCTAAGATTGAAGCGATCAAGGACTGGGGAGCACCAAAAACGCCAACTGAGGTGCGGCAATTTCTAGGCCTTGCGGGCTACTATCGTCGTTTCATTAAGGGGTTCTCGAAGATCGCTCAACCCCTCACCACTCTTACTCAGAAGGATAGAAAATTCGACTGGGGTGAACCACAAGAGTCGGCATTTCAAGAACTGAAGTCTAAACTTTGTTCTGCTCCTATTTTGTCCTTGCCTGAAGGCCCTGATGATTTCGTTGTTTACTGTGATGCTTCTATTCATGGTCTCGGGTGCGTGTTGATGCAACACGAGAAAGTGATTGCGTATGCTTCTCGTCAACTCAAGGTGCACGAGAGGAACTACACCACCCATGACTTGGAGTTGGGTGCAGTGGTTTTCGCGTTGAAAATTTGGAGACATTACTTGTACGGTACCAAATGCACCATCTACACCGATCACAAGAGTCTTCAACATATTTTCGACCAACAACATTTGAACATACGAAAGCGTCGTTGGATTGAACTCCTGAATGACTATGATTGCGCCATTAAGTACCATCCTGGCAAGGCGAATGTAGTAGCAGACGCCTTGAGCAGGAAGGAATCAATTAATCCTCGTCGCGTTCGGGCGTTACAGCTCACCATTCATTCCTCTCTACCTGACCAACTCCGTTCTGCTCAGTTAGAAGCTTTGAAGGAGGAAAACCTTAAAGCTGAGACTATGCACGGTGCCGACAAGCACCTCGAGCGAAGACCTGATGGCCTGCACTACTTCGCAGAACGCATATGGGTTCCTTTATTCGGGGGACTTCGGGAGCTTGTTTTAGATGAGGCTCACAAGTCCCGGTATTCTATTCATCCTGGTTCGGATAAGATGTACCAAGATCTGAAGGTGCTTTACTGGTGGCCAAACATGAGGTCGGATATAGCCTCATACGTGAGCAAATGCTTGACCTGTGCTAAAGTCAAGGTAGAATACCAGAAACCATCGGGTCTCTTGCAACAACCTGAAATTCCGGAGTGGAAGTGGGAACGGATTACAATGGATTTTGTTACGCAACTACCTAAGTCACCCAGCGGGAATGATAAGATATGGGTGATTGTTGATCGGTTGACGAAATCAGCCCATTTTCTCGCTATTAAGGAGACCGACACCATGGATCGTTTGGCTCGTCTTTATCTGAAGGAAGTTGTTTCTAAGCACGGGGTGCCGGTTTCTATTATTTCGGATCGTGACTCCCACTTTACTTCTCACTTCTGGAAGTCTTTGCACAAGGCTTTGGGTACCCAGCTGGACATGAGTACTGCTTATCACCCACAGACTGACGGTCAGAGTGAACGCACGATTCAAACCTTAGAAGACATGCTGCGAGCATGTGTAATCGATTTTGGCAAAGGTTGGGAAGCTCACCTACCGTTAGTAGAATTCTCTTACAACAACAGTTACCACACGAGCATCAAGGCAGCTCCGTTCGAGGCACTGTACGGGCGGAAATGCCGGTCTCCTCTTTGTTGGGCTGAGGTGGGTGAGAGTCAACTCACTGGGCCTGAGCTAGTGTACGAAACTTCGGAAAAGATCGTACAGATTCGTAACCGGTTGGCAGCGGCACGGGATCGGCAAAAGAGTTATGCTGATCAACGTCGCAAGCCATTGGAATTCCAAGTTGATGACAAGGTACTTCTGAAAGTTTCACCGTGGAAGGGCGTCATACGCTTTGGGAAGCGTGGCAAACTAAACCCTCGGTATGTCGGTCCATTTACAATCCTGGAACGGATTGGACCGGTGGCATATCGTCTTGATTTACCGACGGAGCTCGGCAACGTACATAACGTCTTCCATGTGTCCAACTTAAAGAAGTGTCTGGCTGACGAGTCTCTTATTGTTCCACTGGAGGAGATCAAGGTTGATGATCGTCTTCGGATTGTGGAGGAACCTGTTGAGATTCTTGATTACAAGATTCGTAGCCTACGTCATAGCAAGATTCGCATTGTTAAGGTTCGCTGGAACTCGGACCAGGGACCAGAGTACACTTGGGAACAGGAGGATCAGATGAGGTCTAAGTATCCTCATCTCTTTCCTAAGGAAGCGTTCGAATCGAGATATGTTACCACTGCTGCTGAATGAATCTCGGGGCGAGATTCCTTTTTAACGTGGGGATGATGTGACAACTCGGGTAAATCTCTCTCTTGGTTTCTATCTTTTGTCTGTTCTTTTGTTATTCCTTTTGGTACTTGTGCAATTTTCGGGACGAAAATTCTTTTAACATGGGGATGATGTGACACCCGGCAAATTCTGGTTAACAACGCTGTCTAGATGAAAGTCTACCTTAGCGAGTCACGTGTATATTATACTTAACTGGGTTAGTTTAGTCGTGTTACGGTTCGGGAACTGTTATTTTAGTATAGAGGATCATTAGATGTTAGTCTAAAGGCTCATTAGATGTCAGTCCTTAACCAAGTGTACAAAGGGTGACGATTCGTAGAATCGTCAGAGCATAGCGAACATACAAGTCTCGAGTCCCGGGAATTGGTGAACGAGTGTGAATATGTTTGTTTGCAAGTATTATGTGTTTACAATCATTATGTGACTTGTCGGTATGTGAAAATGTGTTAACATATGTTAAAACGGAGTTTAACGCACCAAACATGCTGAACCAGACCCTATAGGCGAATAGGGGCTGTATTCGCCTATAGGGAGGGGCGAGTAAGGTTCCACTAGGGGCGAATAGGCCTAATCGCCCCTACTATAGGCGATTAGCATCCCTATTCGCCTGATGATGCTGCGTAATCGCCTATAACGTGCTGGACGACTAAAAACGCCTATAAATACAATACTTGACCTCCTAAACTTCATTATAACAACCCTAGTCGTCCCACAACTCGTCCCAACACACACACAACCTCTGGAACACGATTTTGGATCAAAACACAAGATTTCAAGCCTATTACATCAAGCTATCATAAATCTAAGGTGTGGTTTTCATTCATGCAATCTTTAATAATGTTTTATTAAATCCCTAATGGTCCAGACCTGTTTATAAACGTAAATGTCTTTTGAAATTCGTTAATAATCATTATTAATTGGATTCTAACTATTATGCTTGTTGTATGTGGGTTTATGATTAAAAGATAAGGTTTTTATGATTCAAGAAGGATTAGTAACATGATATTAAGGTAGTTACAGATTAGTAATGATAGCATGTTGATGAAATCTGAGTAATTGTTCATTAGGGTTAGGGTTATGCATGTTAATGTGATGTTTCATGCTATATGTGTTGTTTTTGGGATACATGGTTGCATGCAGGGCTGATAGAACGAGATTAAACGAAGGATTTTGATTGAAATATGTTTAATATGGTTGTTTGATTGATAATTGATGTTTACACACGTTCTGGATTTGATTTGGAGCGTTAAACGCGCGAAAACCGGAACAGCTGTGCTATAGGCGAATAGGAACCCTAATCCCCTGTACTATAGGCGATTAGGAGGCTATTCGCCTGATGGAGAGCCCTAATCGCCTATAGTATAGGCGAGTAGGAGCCTAAATGCCTTTACTTCATGCATTTACGATCCTAAATGCTAGTTAAGCCCTGAATTGCATGCTTTACGACGTAATCGCCTATAAACTCATAAATTGCATACCAGATAGCCCTAATCGCCTATAGTATAGGCGATTAGCATTCCTAAATGCCTGTTGACCCACGTAATCACTAGTTGACTTTTCCTAATCGCCTGTACTGCTGCTGTAAGTGTAATTTAGCATTTCGGGACCCGATTTGACACCTAGGAACATGCTAGGAACCCCGTAACATACCTAATAACTTGGTAACATGTGTTCGAACTTATTTATGTGATACTTGAACTACGTGCTATAACTTGTTGGACTTTAACGTATGTTAAGTGTGATGGCATGATTGTATGTTTGAGAGTGCAAGGATAACACGGGGAGTCTCGGGTCACCAATGGGATGTCGAGTCTTGTACATTGGGTTAATTTAATAGTCACGGTGTTTTCAAACGAACTTGGTTATGGTCTGGACATCTAGGGACTAACTAACCTACGGGTTATTAGTGTAAGTACTTGTAACTGTCATATGTTAGGTCGCCGCTTTACGGGGCTAGCATAGCTTGCTGATATTATTCGTGTTTCGAAGTAACGCAACCTAAGGTGAGTTTACGGCCCCTCTTTTAACTGGTTTCACTTTTCGGGGGAGAAAACATGTGTTAAACTTATGTTTTGGTAACAACTGTCATACTATGGGTTTCTATGGTTTACTATACGATCTCTGGAAGTCCCGGGGGAAACCATGAATGTGCGGGTTAGCACAACGGGGAAATGTGAATATATCTATTGGGAATGACCAACCCCGCTCGTCGGCTTGGAGGGCCGGGCGAGTGCATATTGTCTCAAACAGGAACAGGTTTACTATTCGGGCACAACATCTGGTTTGCGAGTTAGTAATGGTTTTCCAATCGTGGTAGTGATAAAATATACGCCTAGCTAGCGTACTTGGTTTACAAATTGATATAGTATGGACAGGTTGAACTTGATGCTTTGATTACAAAACCTGTGAACTCACCAGCATTTTTGTGCTGACGTAAACTCTTACATGTTTTCTCAGGTCGCTAAGGTAGCACTATGGAACTAGGGCGCACGCGTCTGCACGGCGTCTAGTTAGGATTGCATGGTTTTCAAACATTGAATAATTTGGTTTACTTTTGGATTTTATTTTGATAATAAGCTTCCGCTGTATTTGGAGATTTTAAACTATGTTTTTGAAATTGCATATGTTCATTTAGACTTGTTTATTGTGATCGTTGACTTGGATCCTGGTTTGTCATGCGCCTCGCGGTTGTCACAACAAATTTCAACTGCGGGGTTTTACCGCGAGGCGCATGACATACCAGGATCCCATAGCCATAAGTCATATGAAAGAACTCTAAATGCCCAAACCATTTAGTTCGTTTTCAAAAAACCAAGTTTAGTTAAGCTGCGGAAGCGTAAACCAAATTAAACCTTTTAGAACCATGCGCAAAAAAACGCGCCCAAAATTAATACCATGTAAAAATAAAGATAAAAGCATGATATGTAAATTAGGTGTATGCCCAAGCAATGCAAACGTTTGCAGTGCTTCTAATTGTGACACCGGAAGCTAACTACCTGCAAAGCATGTAAATGGTGTGTCAACAAACAATGTTGGTGAGTTCACTGAGTAAAGTAGGTGAGTAAGTAAAAGCGTAGGTTTCCCAAACCATGTAACCAAATGAAAACGTCGGTCTCCCAGACCACATAACAGTACGTAAGAACGTCGGCCTCCTTGGCCACAAGTAAATAGCTAATTCATATGCCAGGGGTAGCTAGCCCACTCATGATAACTAAAACCGGCGAATACCGAACTACTAATGAACAAGTTCCCATAACCGGGAGAAAAGTGCCTTGCGTCATTGCCCATCAACAATGACATATGTTTTAAGTTATTAGTTCACACCCATGCTCCCAGCACGATGTGAGGTTTGTTAGACCTAATAGCGCTATCAACTAGTAACCCGCTTGCCCAACCGGCAATTGATTCGGTATTTTGAAGGACTTAAATGATAGGGTTGGTTTAGTTCATCAAGGACATATAGCATGAATTAGTAAAAGTAGATTCACCCCGTGAACCATGCACCCCAAAACCCGGGATGTGTAAAGTAGTCCCAAACGGACTAGAAACGTTAAGTAAGTTGTCTCAACCCGAGACGCATGCTTTTGAGAAAAGAGTAGTGAAACTCACCTTAGGTCGTAAGTGAAAATCCAAATTCCACGAATAGTAACGTGCTACCGACTCCCTATTACAAATGTCACTAGGTGAGTATACGTGCGTAACCAACACACCATGTAACTCGTTTATCCAAGACTTTTAAAAGTTCGAAACCGTGTAGTGACACCTAATGACTCTACATGTTCAAGTATGTCCTACGTATCCCGTTGGTGATCATAGCAATTATTATCAGTTTAATGCATCAAATACATCTCATACAAGTTTCCACACAAGTACATGTCAATTACACACCACATAGAACTCCAAATAGTCACTTAAAGACCCCGTACACAATCTGTGTTTTTAGGACAGATTGTGCGCTGTGAAAAAACAATTTATTTAAAATACTTAACGAATGAATTAGAGTCCCAAATTTTTACTGAATTTTATTTGGGATTCACTCGACAATAACTATTTTTGTTTTGTCTTAATTCCAAATACCAAAATTATAAAAATTCGTACAACACAGCAGTGTCCAGAAAATTTCCTCAACAGGTCAGTTAGTAGGAAAATTCTTAAAAATTGTGTATTCATCCAAACGAGATGAATCCACTTGGAAAAGCTCTATTTTTCCAGTATTGACCTACTGTAAAAATTTCATAACCTAAATCCTTGTAAATCTCAAGTTATGACCATTTAAAGTTAGCCCAATTTACAAATCCGAAAATCTGATATGACCCCTAATCAATTAAAATTCCAAACACGACTCATACGGTGTCCAAAATCGATGGTTTTGCCCATTATGAAAAGCTAAGACCTTGTACATTACAATCATGCAAAGAAATTATCAAAATAATCGATTTACCAACCCGTTACAGCCCCTTCAACACGTTCAAACAAATCTGTCAGAATCTGAAACTTGCATCCCAAGTAATCTACAAACCCTAATTCTTCATAAACATCCCTAATACATGTATAACACCTATAGTACTGATTAAACACCATATTAATCATAGCAAAACACATATATTATCATGTGAAAACCCTAATCATGGCTGCTAATAACAATCATCATCATCAAATCATCAAGAACATTCAAGAACTCATACATATATATATATATATGCGATTGTATGTATGTTATTTTTAGAGTTTTTAAAGCTTTTCAATTATCATAATTTATCAAAGAACATATAAACGCATACCTTGCAATGCTAAAACTCCCTAGAGCCTTGAGATTAAACCCGAACTAGCTTGATTAAGTGAAAGATTGATTGGTTGTTTGAAAAATTGAGAGTGTATGGGGGATGGGGGTTCACGGCGCAAAGAAGGTAATGGGGTTAGGGTTTTATTTTTTTTTTAAACTATAATTATAAGATAAGTTTGCTTGTTCCCCAAGTAGTTGGGTATTAGGCCCCTCTTGCACAATATCTTGACCCGTTAAGCCTATACTAGCCCAATACCGGACCCAATAATATTAATCCCTCTAAATTGTATAAAAACCATTGTTTTTATTATTACATGAGATATTAACCATCAAGTGTACGTAATTTGCATGGTTTACATATTAATCGTCAGTCAAGTGATAATTCACATAATTCACATAATTCATATAAGCAGGCACTTCACATCCATCACGATTTAATTGTACATATTATAATTATACATGTCACATAATTCACCAACGTTTGGGATACAGGACTCGTGTGTGTGTTAAACAATGCTTTTCCTATTTAACACATATGTTAATATCCTCTAACATGTGTTAGGCCTACTTAACTAACCCTAGTTAAGTATCTAACCCTAAACAACACGTAAGTTAACTAAAGTATATCATGTAAGTTAACTAGAGTTCAGTGAAAGTATTAACCTGAAAATGCGGGGTGTCACAGCGGTAAAACTCCGCAAGTGGATTTTGAGGGTGTGACAATATCCTTCACCTTCTCACACAAGAACTAGTTACCCATGATAATCAAACTACTAAAAACCTGATACTTGATTCTACAGGATTTTTTTTTCCAAAACATCATTGTTTGTGAAACTTGATTTCCCCTTAATTTGACTATTCACTGGACATTTAGTTATTCATGATACTCGTGTTTTCATTTTCTTGATCTTATTATCATTTTGTACCCAATTATGTCATACTCATAGAAATTTCCTTGCATACTATTGTGTACGTACACAGATTGGAAAATTTATCATATTCGAATACGTTTATTTTATATCGTATAAGTTTCAGACTCTACCTTACATTTTATTGAAACATTTGGACTTGATTTCCATGACAATCAAACTACTAAAAACTTAATACTTGATCCTACAGAGCTTTTCTAAAAAACATCATTGTTTGTTATATGAAACTTGAATTTTTCCCTTAATTTGACAATCTATTGAACATTTAGTTATTCATGATACTCGTAAATCTATAGGCCACTAAGATAACACTTACACTTAATGGTTGCAGTACTTACAAACTTGCTTGCACGTGTGTATTATCCACGCAACTCTGATAAACATTTCATTTAAAGTGCTCCTCGGACGAGTGGTAGCCCATACTTAAATACAGTTATGCATACAAGTCATTGCAAACCAATGCAATTGACCTCGATATTACATAGCCTCATTTCATTGATAAACGTGTTGTTGTGTCATCTTCTTGTGAAACTTATTTGCTTTGATGTGTGTTAGATTAGGATCATAGAAGGACATAAAACCCTAATGTAAGGTAAATTGATTATTCCGGTCCGGAACGTAAATCATAAATTTACAGGTGCGTTAGGGTAGTGTGAAATTCTATTAGAGTTTTTGGTAGGCGTCCAGTACGTTTTCAAGGTATCAAAGGTGTGGTGGGTTAGCTGCGGTACACCCTGTATACAAACACTAATGATGCATTGAAAGTGAGACTGGAAGTCGGACCAGGAACAAACTCTAGTTACTTGTAGTTCATTTGGTCCTTCTATAGTCAATCAACTCGTACATTTATTTTAGGATTCCTAAAACTTGAAGTTTAGTATTACTAGATTCTTATTCTCCTTATTAATCGAGACGAACCTAATCCAATCCTTAACTCACACCTATCAAACCTCATATCCAAATCATTCGAATTTTCCAAACCACAGTTATCTCAATTTTTACCCTAACATCCATAACCCTATGTTACTATTAACTTCGGACGAAGTTTCTAAAAGTAGGGGATGCTGTGACATCCGTCACTTTTCTTTATTTTATTTTGTATATAGTAATAATAATAATAAATAATAATAATAATATATTAACAATAATAATGATAATAATAAAAAAAAATGGTTTGGACATTTCATAAAACAACCATCCCTTTACCCATTAACATAACCCAAATCCATATCCCTTGAAACCCAACATAATACCCAATCCTTAATGGGAGCCCAACCTTGAGCCCATCAGCAGAAGCCCACTTGATCCTCCTAGTTCGGCCCAGATCAGAACCGGCCCAACACATCAGGCCCAAACCCCCCTCCTTTCTCTCCCTCTACTGTTTAAAAAAAAAAAAAGAAATGGTCTGGACGGGAATCGAACCCGCGTCCAGACCCGGTTCGAGCTTTAACACCACACGCACACCACCAACCGGGCTACACTTGATTTTTGAATTACACTCAGTTATTATTGTATAAAAGGCTTAATTATTTCTGCTGTTGCTCGCTGCTGTGTTGCAGACACGTGACCGCTCCCTCTGTTCCTTGTTTGACCTTGGATTGAGCACGTATTTGGAAACAACTGAACAATTGGATCGTGATATGGAATTTACAGGGTAATACGCATTCATTGCAAGCCGTTTTGATGGTCAAACATACCTAAATCCTATCAATTCCCGCGTCATCCTCATCAAGCCGAGTCAACCTTACCAAATCGATACCCGGATCTTCTTCCTATAAATTAAACCCCTCATTTCAGTCCATACTCACTGACAATACTCTCACAACCTCCTAATTCTATTATCAAAACTCTCATTCGAAGCATTTGACTCGTATTTGACTTTTTAGTTGACCGAGCATCATACACGAGTACGCCTTTGTAAGTCCAGTTTCTTTCGTGGGTTTGATCTTCGGCATTCACACACAATAACCCTAAGATTAATTGGGTTATTGTTGTGTGATTTAAACGATTGGAAAATCTAGGGCTCGTTATGGTAGATTTGGGGAAGAACACTTCTACAAACAAACGTATATAATCATTACAGAACGAAAATTGTCACCAACTGATCACACAGATCAGTTGGTAACACAGTGTTGGTTAAGAGATGAACCGGCCAAAGGCCTAGGGTTCGAATCCCACAATAAGCAATATTTTTTTTGTTTGTTTGTGTATTATTCTTTTATACTTATATTTTCTTAATTCTTTTAAAAATCGTTTTAAAATACTAAAACTATTTTATAAATTCTAAAAAATTTATTTTGTGTTATTCCAATGATAAACTTTGTTGTTCAATTTTTAGTTTTCCAAAAATTATTTATTTATTAAAATATAATAAATATTACAAGTTTATTCATTTATAATCGTAAAATTCAATAAAAATATCTAAACGATTTTACAACCCACAAAAATTATCCTAGACTTGTATAACAATATACATTTCAGAAATAATTTTTATTTCTGAAAAACCATTTGTTTAATATTTTTAATCAATTTTTGTTAGTTTTAATCATAAATAATTCATATAAATTCATTTTACAATATTTTTGCACCAAAATTTTACATAAATTATTTCTATTCATTTGGAATAGAAATACAATTTTTAATTCAAGAATTCTTTAATTTTAATATTTTTAGATATTAAAATCATATTTTGACAATTTGAAATAAATAGATTAAAATATTATATTTTCAAGAAAATAATTTTATAAAAATTATTTTCACACTTAAAACTTTATATTGTGACCATATTTGATTTAAAGTTTACTCAAAGACTTTTTGTTTATTTATTTACCAAATTTCTCTTATTTATTAAACGTTTAATTTATTAACCAAATAAATACTTATCCCCAATTCGTAGCCCTAGAAAATACTTATAGACTAGATAGACTTAGACTTATTTGTTACATTATACATAGGGTGATACTTGACAAACGTTGATTTACACTTATTCAACTCCAAGACTTACCCCGTGCTAAGGTGAGTATTACTTATCCCCTTTTTCGTTTTTACAACTTTTTGGGGTGATTCATGCACAAGTATACAAAACCTTCATATTCATTTACACATACATTTTTATTCATTTACAATTCATATACGTGTCTTGATTATCTTTGTGCTTATGTTTGAACATGAACGTAGCTTACTACAAAATCATACATCTAGACATAACTTATGTTATGGTGCTCTTTACACATAGACGTAACTTATGTTACGGTGCTCATTTAGACATAACTTTGTGTTATGGTGCTCTTTAGACTCACACGTGTTGAGGTGCTCATTATCAATTTCATTGTACAACTTTGCATGTGATCATTGTCTTGTTTGGTTACTTGGCTGATGAATCTCTCATTGTACCACTGGAAGAGATCAAGGTTGATGATCGTCTTCGCATTGTGGAGGAACCTGTCGAGATTCTCGACTACAAGATTCGTAGCCTTCGTCGGAGTAAAATCCGCATCGTTAAAGTCCGTTGGGACTCGAACCGTGGACCGGATTTCACATGAGAACGGGAGGATCAGATGAAAGCTAAGTATCCTCATCTTTTTCCGAAGCGCGCGTTTGAATCGAGGCATGTTATACTGCTGAAAGCGGAATGAATCTCGGGTCGAGATTCCTTCAACGTGGGGATGATGTGACATCCGGTAATTTTCTTTTCGTTCTGTTCTTTTTGTTTCTAACTTTTGGGACTTTGCGCAATTTTCGGGACTAAAATTCTTTCAACGTGGGGATGATGTGAAACCCGGCATGTTCGGCTTAAACATATTAGTAACATCTAAGTCTACCTTAGCGAGAAACGTTTATAAACAAACTTAACTAGGTTAGTTGAGTCGGGTCAAGTTAGGTTTGTCCAGGGTACAATGATCTGGAGGATCATTGGGAGTCGTTTTGGTAATACACTAGTACCGGGTTCCGTTCCGTGTTGGTGACATTACATGAACTAATTAAGTATATGTGTAGATTATGGGTCGTGTGGTGGATTATATACATAGATGTGTTTAAATGATGTGTAAATGATTATCTGTGCTTAAATGTGTTAAATATAGACTAAGGATGCATGCTTATGTGTTATGATGTGTTAGAATTCGTTAAACACGACAAACTGAAAACTAGTTAAAAAGGGGTCTTGGTTCGACCACTTCCGAGTGGTCGAAGGAGAAGAAATTGTCTGGTTCGACCCTTGTGAATGGGCGAACCAGGGAAGTGGAATTTTGAGGAATTCCCTTCGACCAGACAGGGCTCATTCGACCCTGTGAAAGGGGCGAAGGAGACCACCTTCGACCAATGAATTGGTGCGAAGGAGGATTAGTATAA